>JAOEHX010037456.1:13171-33324 GCA_025448015.1 Bolborhynchus lineola
TGTGGCTCTCTAGCCATGTTTCATTGTTGTGCCTGTAGCACAGACCCAATCATTACATTTCAACTACTTTGAGACTACTTGTAAAGCACTTGGAAGATAAAAGGCATCACAGGTAAGTGCTTGATCCTGTTTGATGTGGTCCCTAATATCCAGGTTGTAAATGGTCACTGGAGCATCTTAGATCAATCACTTTGTTGTCTTTGAATTAAAATGCATGGCATGGTTGCAATCCTTCACTGTTAACCCATCTCCAAGCATATGTGTACATATGTGTGTGATCTAAACCATAAGGCTGTGTACAGAAGTGCAAGTGCCTGGTGGGGCTGAGGTGCCCAGGCTGTGGCACTTGTGACCACAGCTGAGCTGCAGGAGAAGGGGAAATTCAAGTCTACGTGATCTACAGAGGGAGGGGGCTCCTTCAGGTCATCTCAGTGATCTAGGACTGGTGCACCAGCAGTTACACTAGGGTGGAAAAGTAGATGATAAACTACAACCAGTATCAAACAGATGGGTCAAGTGGACGGTTTCAGTTTTTTTGCTAAATTATAATACTGAGCAACACAAATGGTGATAGCAGTTCAACTCAGCTTTCAAAACCTGTGCTAGCTCTTTGCATAGGATTAGCTAGTCTACTGGTGATCTAGGTTTTCATACTTACATATTTTTTTTTGTTAGACAAAAGAATCTAAATCGTTCTGCCATCACGTATTTGGTTTTGTCACTAGTAAGTGTGCCTCTGTATCTTCTTGCTTACACATCATTTTCCCAATATTTCTGGCTGGTTGATTTTATGAAGGCTGGTAATCTCAAGGATAATTACGTTCTAATTTCTACAAGCCACATGGGTAAGAGAGTTTAAGTATGCCTACTGAGGGGCTTGCATTTCAGAGATCTGTAGCTTTCCAAATGCTTCAGCTGGACAAGAAAGATAGGAGCTGGTGGACATGTGCTGCTCTGAGTTGAAAGCTGGTGGCTGTGCATTACCCCTAAAGGGTGGTAGTCTTAGGTAAAAGTTTGGACATAGCTAGACTTAACTGCTGATGCTGGTGGGTATGGTGGGCAGGTTTTCAGTTACAGGAAATTGTATCGAGCCTAAAAAACTTTTAAGTGCAAATGTACTACAATTTGGCAACTGAAAAAAATAAACAGCCCACATTAATTTTCATATAGTCGTTATAAATGAACTCTGTATGCAGGGTTTCGTGAGAGTGAAATGTTTTGTGTCATCTATAGGTGGTGCTGGAGATCCAGATAAACTTTTAACTGCGGTCTCTTCTGCTTGGTGGTGTTTCCTGTGAACCAGTTAACTGCTTTGAATTCTTTGCTAGGTAAAAGTATTTCAAAATCCTCTTTTATAAGACGTTACAAAAAGCTCAGCTGTAAAATCTTACTTTCAATTAAGGAATAAAGGAACAAATAACCTATAAAGTTTTCTACTCTTAAGATCCCATGACGCAGATCTGTGGCCAAAACTGAATTTCACAATTTATGTTCACTTGCTCATTTTTTACTCCCTGTTAATTAATTTTACTCTGTACATACTTTGCAGCTGCAGAATTGTTGTGCACTGCAAGAATGATGCAAAATGACTGATTTGACAAAGCTGATGGTTTGAACTGCAATTTATCTGTGTTTGCACTTGGCCAACAGACCTGCACCCAGGGGACGCCCCACTGCATCCAGGAATCTCATGTTCAATCTAATGTTGCACTCGATATTACACAGCCCTGTTATCTGCATTTCAGTTTCACAAAAAGGCTTGTTTACCTTCTAAAATAGGAAACCAGTAGATTTGTCATATTGTAAAGACTAACCTTCATTGTGGTCCTGTGTGTGCCTCTAAGATAAACAGGAAAGATAACAAAATGTGTGAATGAATAGACAAAGCTTAGTGCTGCTTCTTCAACATTGTTTAGCTGATTGCATTATGTTTAAGTGAACAATCTAGAGACTTTTTTCCTCCACCCTAAAAAAGAAGCTGATAACCAAGGCTAACACAGGGAGGCAATTGTTTGGGTTGTGTTTTTCAGTTTTCCCGCATTCTGGCTTTATTTCTGTGTATGACAGTAATGGTCTTTGTGTTTCAGAGCTGCCAGAAGCAGATTGTTTTAATCTGATATACATTTATTACATTCTTGAAGTTATCAACAGAACTATCCCTTCAGAGAGCATGGTAATCCATAACAAGTGTCTCTTGTAAAGCTTGCTTTCAGGCACATGGTAAATAAATTGCGTACCTTCCTAGAGTTCTGTCCTAGCCTTCAGAGCTCTGTAGCAAGTTGTCTCTTTCCCGGACAACATGTTGAGAAAGATTTTGTTCCTCTTGCCTGGGGACCTCCAGGATAAGCATTGAGCCTCCTGGTGCATGTGGCACGCAGGGGGTGAGCAAACCTGTCTGCTTCTCACTTCTGCTCACTGGTTACAAAATGGATGATGTTTACACTGAGTTTTACTGAACTGGCTCTAAGAGAAAAATGTAAAACTAAATATTCCATAGTTAGCTTCCTTCAGCACAGGTTTTGTTCTTTGCAGAGTCTCATGCCTTTCACTAGTTACTTTTGGGGTCCCAATTGTGGGTTTACAGTGTTACAGTCCTTCCTCTTCTGTGCATGTGAATTCCTGTGACTGCTTAAAGAAATTGGATTAAACAGAGCAAGAGCATTAGCTAGAACACTAAGCAAGCAGTGGTGCATAACCTGTATGCATCTCACATAATGCAATCCCCTGCTCTTGTATCCTTCTAACTGTTTGATTTTGTTCTTACTCCATGACACTGCTTTTTAAAACCAGACCCAAGTATCACATGAACAGAGACTTATTGTCTGCAAGACCTGCTAGAATGTGCTTTTCCTTCATGTTTCTGTGATGTTGAAGCATGCAGCAGGGGAAGAAAAATCCAAAGTCCAAAGAAAAATTGGTCTTCACTACCTTTAATTATGTTTTGAGGTGTCAGTTATCTGTGTGAGCTCCTTCACTGTGTCCCCAGAAAGATCCCGTTCGAAGAATAAACTAGCAGCACTCAGGATTAAGCCCTCTGTCAGTGTTGCTAGTATCTTTTATGTGGTTTTCATAAACACTGTCATTTGCATCAAAATCGCAGATTCCTGCTCAAAACTAGTATCAGTTTGTCCTGTGCACAGAGGGTGTTACTGGATATGCAGATGCACCAGGAAGCACTCCTGGATGAGTGAATGGGATCAAGTCCTCATGTGAGGTGAGACCTAAAAGCAGCAGAACTTGGCCCAAAGCTGGCTCCTTTGGGATCTGGAGAAAAACCAAACTTATATTGAACACACATGATTTTTGCAATTAAAAGTTGTAATCAGAATATTTCCCAATCATTTGGCAGAACTGTTTATTGCTCTTTCGCTCTGACTGCCCTGGAAAGTACCTTCTGTTGTGGGGTTTTAAATTGTTCTTTAAAAACGTTAGAATCATGCCAAGACATTTTTCTCTAGATTACAAACAACTGGGGAAAGGCTTCTCTTTGAGATACATTTATTTTGTATTTCTGATTCTTTAATTGTGTTTGCAGTCAAAATACGGTTGTCGTTTTTGTAATGTGATGCTCTGGTGGCTATAAAAATGTTTGCTGTGTCCTCAGTGGAAAGGCTTCTATCCTATAATTTCAGGAATATTGACTGGATACTCTAATGGCTTTTTACATGTGTAGCTGGAAAATCTTTAGCCTTGTTATTTAAATTTTAAGAAGAGAACCCAGTATTGTTAAGAGAAACTGATGTCTCCTGTCACTTACCCCAGTGACCTTTCATAAGGTGATAAAGGTTTCTATAGTGACCTGAGGAAATAATGTCTCAGGTATCATTGTGAATTAAAAGTCTGTCGCAGGAAAGCTTTCTTTTCTCTCTCAGGTATCCTGTTCTGCTTTTGTCTTTATTTCAGTTGCTAGACATAGAGAAGGGCTCATAAAACATACAGTATTTGGTTACATGGCTGTCTTTCATCTTTTAGAGACTTCACAATGCTGCAGGGAAGTAAAAATGCCAATGACAAAGGAAAGTTGGATTTTTTTAATGCTCTATACCAGTAGAGTAGCAAAGAACATTTATGTTCAGGGTCTGCTGCTGTACTGCCACTGAATTCTGTGACCTGTGATATCAGAAAATTTATTCCATAGCCTTCATGAAGTGGGTTTGCATCTATAAAAGCCAGGACTTCCGTATTATTGCAGATTCATTTTTGGCAGAGGTGTTGTGGGATTGCTCTGAGTTCCTGGTTTCAGCCCTCATGTACATTTGCTTTAATGTCTGAAAGCCAAAGCTCTCTTGGTTACTGATAGAGTGGGTGAATTTTGTAGGTAAAAGTTGAACATTACCTGGGAAATAATTATTTGAGGACCTGTAGAGGGTTTTTATAGAGGGTGTTGTTTTTTGTTGTTTGTTGTGTTCTAGTGCTTTCATGCCTTATGCTCCTGGACAAAACATGTTATGCCATGAATGTCTGTTAGTTTATCAAACCTGACTTAAGACACACCTAAAACAAAGCTCAGAGAAACCTCCAAATTTTCAGCTTGCATATCCCATTGATGTGTTTCAAAAAGAAGAGCTGTTAAAGTCTTTGTGCTATCTGTATAAGCAGCATTTTGAAGTAAAGGCTGGCCCTACAGAGCAGATTTGTGCTGCATATCCTTGTTGGTCAGAGCTGTGCAGACAATTTTCTATTGTTTTGCTTTTGATCACAAGATGGAAGCTTATTGAGACTAGGAAGCCCTGGGTGAAGCAGAGGGAGGCCAGCAATGCAGGTCAGTGTCCCAGCCCTCAGCCATCACCCCCTTGTGCCTTGTAGTTGTGTTTGCACCTTTTAAATGTTGGTCTCTGAAAGAAAGCACTCACCTCCTGTCTTTTCTTAATGCAGATCACAGCTGTATACTTTGAAGTAAGTCTCCATTTACTGTTGCTGGCCATATTTAAATATTATATTAGTAATACGTATTTTCAGTGGAGTAATGCTGCTGAATTCCCCACCTGGACAAGGTGACATGTACCTCAGAAGTGTATTGTGAGGATGAGATAACTTGGATACCTCCATGATGAGCAAGATGCAAATACCTAGATAGATAGATACTGGAGATAGTCGCATCTCATGATGGCCTAAAGGAAAATCTGAGAGAAGAGGAATGCATAAAGCTAAACTGCATAGTACATAGCAGTCATAATTAATAGATTAAAGTTCTTTGTGAAACATGCTTTTTTATTCTAATACAGGAAAGGGGCTATAAATGGAGAGACACAGTTTTAGAGAAACAACAGTGTAAGATGCCATGTTAATGCCATGTTAAAGGTGTTAAAGCTAAAGAGGTGATAAAAATGGACCATGTTTTTAAATTTTAACAAGACTGATGTAAGGCTTAAATGGTAGCACTTTTGCTCATCTCTGCCTGTATTGGATCATTCTCTGAAGTACATATGGTTGCTGGGGGATTATGAGAAAGTTGTCAATCCTTTCTTCTTAGTCCCTTCTAAAAAGTTCACAATTTATCTCGTGAATCACTTTGCCTACACAGTGTTAGGTTTTGCCTTTGTTGTAAAATCATGTAAATCAGCCACTGATACAACTTTCATTGGCTGGAGATGGTCATGATTTTTTTCCTTAAAAGAAAAAAAAAAAGCCTGCCAGCAAAATTGCTTTTTGGTGATGACTGTGCTTGAAAAGTGCTCTGCAGGGGCCCATTCCCAATTGATTATCTTTCACAGCTAATAGCTTCAAAGGCTATTTGGTGGACAGTCCAGTTTTACATTTAAATGTAAATCTTGATAGCCTTGACAGACTGATGATCAGAAAAAAGGGAGGTAAAAACAGTAAAATAAATGTACAGCTGGTATAACTTTCACCAGCTCCTCCAGGGCCAATTGTAGTAAAATTAAAGCGGTTACAGTTTGACAAAGCTCTTTAGAGTGGACAGTGAGTGAAAACTTCCCTCAAAAGATCTAGCATTAATAAGTTGCTAAATAGCGTGTCAGCCTGAAAAGTTCAGTACAGTGTCAATGGCTCCCATTTGTGCTTCATTTGAATTCAGGAGTAAAGTTCAAAGCACTGAAGCCACCTGGGTAAAGCCAGTCTTTTTGATGAAGCTACAACAGAGTTGTGTGGCAAACCACGTTCACATTTGCAGCTAAATCCTCATTGCAGGCTCGGTGGCATCAGCTTAAGACATGTTGGTTGAGGACCAATGTCCTGCAGCATGGGAGAGGTGGTTCTACCCTTCAGGCCCACGAACAGAAGCTGTGCTTTTCCTCAGTCCCTGCTTGGGTAGGCAAAGGTGGTGTCTGGGTTTTGACAGACCTTACAAGTTATCACCAAAGTGGCATGGAGATAAAGCAAATAGAGATGCAGGAGTCTGGTTCCCCAGCATCATGCCAACTGCCCCATCTCTTTCACAAGTTGTCTGCTGCTTTGTTGTGGTGAGGGGGGTACAGACTTCAACATTGCGTACATCTTGGGAACAGATGAGGCAGCAAAAGGACATTGAGGATTGCATAGTTGAGGGCTCGTTCAGCAATGATGTGCCTATCATCTTCGCTGTACGGTGACTGAATTATGGCAGCCTGGAGGACCCAGCAGTGGTAGCCCACATGTTTTGCCATGGCTACTTTGCTTCTTTGACCGTTTCCCTGGGCCTTACCCTTCCTTACACATCAGTGTCAGATCACTGTTAGCATGTTTGTTGGCTTCACTGCCTGAACTGCTCAGGACTCTTGAGTCCTGTGGTGTATTCACACATCAACTCCACCATGTTGAGAGAGAAAAGCACTCACTGAGGACGGAGCAAGCAGTTAATGCCATCCTGTTGGCAGGAGCCCTGGGGAAAGGGTCTTCACAAGAGAAAACTACTGAAATCAAAGCCTGTCCAGAACTAACCCAGGTTTCTTACTTTGTTGCCGTCTTGTTTAATTTCTGACATGCTCCAGGACCCTTTACATAGCTATAGTTAATGTGGTTTTGAACTGTTTGGTTGTGTGAGTCAGTGACGAGTCCTTGACCACAGGAACTGCTTGGAGGGTTACAGATGCAACCACTACTCTGGTTCTGATAGTCAACCTCACCATCTGCTCCCCATTGCTTACATAAAGCGCTCTGAAACTGTGGTCAGTGGGTAGTGCTGCCTCTCTGTGTCATGCTAAAATACGTTGTCAAGGAGCTGTAATCTCAAACTGTAATCTCAGACTGAGCGGCTGACCATTGTAAAACATCAGTGCAAGTGCTGCTGGTCCCTGTGCTGTGCTTCCACAGGCCATGAGAGAAAAGGTGGACAAGGAATTCCCCATCTCTGAATCTCAGCAACTGTGAGCAGGTCTCTTCTCATTTTTTCAGTCTTTGTTGCTATGGCAACTGAGCCACAGACACTGACTGCTCACTTTCTTCTCCACAGTCCTCATGTCCAAATGCTTGGGATACCAGTTAGCCACTGTCCAGCATTTTCCAGACTTTCAGATGAAAGAAAAATAAGGACAAAAAAGCAAAATGTTCAGCATAAAAACCATTGAGAAACAGGAGATCAAGGAAGGAAAGTCTGTCTATCTCAAAGGAAAAAAGAAGGTGAGGAGTTAGGGATATATGATGAAGAAATAGGAAAGAGGTTTAGCCTGAGCAAGGGTTGCTGCGAGGAGCACTCCGCAAAAAATGCCCCCTGCTTTTTTATACCAGTTTATGGACTCAAGATGGTTTGTACTGCTGCAGCTGTAATAATACCTGGCATGGCTCATCCATGCATGGCAACAAAACCAGCAGCCCTGTAGGAGCTGCTGTAGAATCAGCACCTTGCTGATGCCTCCAACCTAGTCATGAGGCTGTTTAGCCACGTTGGTGCCCGCATGAAGTGAGCAGCAACCTCTGGGCATTGAGCTAAAGCCAAAATGTTTGAGATAGGGAAGGTGAGAGGGGCAGACCTTGCACTTCTCTCAATAGCAAGACCTTTTCAGAAAGATATTGCTTTTGTTTAAATTCCATTCCAATGTTACAGTATTCCTGAGTAAAATTCATCCAAGCCTCTCTTTTCCTTTTCTCTTCTTTCCTTTTTTTCCCTTTTTCTTCTTTATTTAAAAAAAAAAAAAAAAAAAAAAAAAAGTCCCCACCAACCTTCTGTAGCTCCATAAATGCTCTGCAATAAATCCCAAACTCCCTTAGAAGTGCTGACTAGCATAGTAAGATGGTATCAACTTTGCGTAGAATGGCACTGTAGTAAGTAGTAGTAAATTGACCATAGTAAAGTGGTATCAACCATGTGCAAAAACTCACTTGCCTTTTGTTGGTCCTTCAGGCCAGGACCATAAATTAACCTCCCTGCCAGTGAAATCATATCTTACTTCCAGTATAAAATTATAAACATGCATAAAGCATGTTACCAAAACCCCGCACATACCCCTTCCTTCCCTTGCGGAATTCACTCCCAGGTTTCTATTTGCTCATGATGTACAAAATGTCAGCAGATACAGAAATGTCACCCAATCAGCAACAGTATTGAAAAGGCCCAAAATTGAATTCTTATACCATGAGAGAACTCAAACTGTGGGATTTTCCTGAGCCTGAGCCCTTCCAGACACTGTAGTAGTGAATGTCCCTGATGTCATGGGAGCAGGCGGCAGATGTGCAGGGCCTGGCAGCAGCTCAGGGCAGGGAGCTCCTGGCACAGGGGCTGGTTGTGGCTTTTTGAGGGATACCCATCTGTGCAGAGACAGCGACTGAGGGATGAACACCCAGCTGGCTCCTTGCAGTTACTGGGTGCCAGCTCGTACAGAGCAGTTGCAGCAAAGTACTTAAATTTGAATTAATCCTCTTTTCCTCCCTGTGTAGATAAGTCTTTAATAATAGATCCAACATCAATCCAGTTTACATGAAAGGGTATGATCTATAAAATCCATGTGCAGAACAAAGTTCTGTCTATATTAAGCTCTTGAATATATTATTTACATGGCCACTGAACTTTGTAGGAATCTTTCCATTGACTCCACCGGGCTCGCTGTTAGATCCCTAGTTAAAATATGCTTGGTCATATGACTGGTACAGAAATTAGCAGTAATACAAAAGAAAGCAGAAAAATAAGTTGTTGTACTTGTTCTTTTACCTTTGTGATGTGCCACCTTCCTGCTCTGGGTTAGGTTTTCAAATACCTGTTTCAGAAGCTGTGGATGCATGCATAATTGGGGTATTTGCATGTGCAAATGTCTATGATTTTCCATGCATCTGCACAGTACATTATATGCATTCCCTTTTTGCATTGTTAAATAAAAATACTTTGTCTTCGAAGGGAAACTGGGCCCTCCCCACAATTCTTTAATTTGATATAAGAATTAACAGCAAGTGTTAAAACCAAAAGTAAAAAAAACACACTCATCATTAAAATAGTATTAATTCCTGCATAAAAACACGATCATCCAAAGGTTTTCCATTTTGTTCCCACCCATGCTATAAAGATGTTAATTTCTTTAAATCACAAAGACTATCATTATTTTAGTTCATATTTAGGCACAGAGACACCATAAACTGAAGAATGTTCCTCTTTCTTCCTGCATTGTTGTTAGTGGCAAACAATTGCAAAACACAGTTTCTTTGAATGGGAAGTCCCAAAACCTTAATCCCTAATCCTTTAATTTTAAAGATGCTCTCTTTAAACTTTGCTGATCATTTTCTGTATTCATGCTTGGTAAAAGTCTGGGTGTTCACTAATTTCCTGTGCCCTCTGTCCTGCTTCTTTGAGCTAGCTTGTCTGAAGGAAGAAGGTATCACTATGGTAATTGAGAGCAGTTTGGCAGTGAGGGGTTAGTTAGCATTGCTGATGAGTTATGTCGCCAATACCAAACTGATTTCCAAGATAAATGCAACACTGAGGCATAACAAAGCACAGGTTGTGGCCAACTGTCTGCATATGTGATCATCTTATAGTGATAATATAGCTTGGAGTTGCTTTTATCACTAGCCTGGTGATGCATTTATTGTGGGGTTTTGAAAGAAAAGGTTTAAATTAAGACAGTGTGGCATTACCAGCGAAATTTTTTAGTTGAGCTCCCAGCCACTGAACAAGTTGCTCTGTTGACATTGAATAAGTTTAAGAAAAAATTGAAGTCTAAACAATTTTGTAGAAAAGCAAATAATTTGGCTTACAGTTGCAGAAACAGAATGCGAGGTCCCTCAGTGACCACATCACCTTCTATGTACAAACAATTGATAATCTTATCAATGCAAAGTTGTCTCCATGCTACATTTAAAAGCAAGTTGCCTTTATTCCAGCTTCCACTCCATTGAAATCTGCTATAAATACCTACTTTATAACACTGACCCAATATATATAAATTGCTTAGTTCAAAAGAAAAGCTTTTTTGGAGGGGGGGAGAATGGAGTAAACGCAGTGTGTTGTAAAAGCTAAGTGGTTTTATTGGCACTTTAAAATACCCTTTTATGCTGAACTCTATCTGCTCTGATTATATATAACAACAGTAGTTATGTATTAAAAATGTGTGTCAATAGTTGTTGTAAGACTGTGATATGTCATTTGTGTGCCAGAGGTCCCAACAGGCTTGATTGACAAAATCTAGCCATGGCTTAAAGGGATCGGATGCTGGGGTATGTTATTTGTCAGGTAAATTGATAAGAGTAACCATCTCAGTGATTTAAATAAGAAACTTCATGTATTGACCACAAAAAATCCTAATACAATTTGCACTTGCGTACCCCTTATGGACACCCAATGTTGATGGTGGTGGAGAAGCCTAGTCTGTTGTAACAAGGCATCCGCCTGCATGGTGCAGGAGGTTCCTATAGGAATTTATCAGTCAAACAATAAATAAAACCTCTAGTAAAGATTAAAGAGCAGATTAACTCATATTTACGTAGGAAGGTTGATGCTCTCCTGTACTCAGTGGTTTAGTATGTGCCTTCATAACTGTGTGGCTAGATGTCAGTGCTGAAAGACCCTATGAACTCTT
This sequence comes from Bolborhynchus lineola, assembly GCA_025448015.1. NCBI lineage: Eukaryota > Metazoa > Chordata > Aves > Psittaciformes > Psittacidae > Bolborhynchus > Bolborhynchus lineola. The sequence goes on from JAOEHX010037456.1 coordinate 24,112, forward strand.
GCTCCAAAAACAACACCTCTGCCACAAAAGGTGAAGGTGTGTCTCACTGAGAAATATTTGACCCTGTATTTTGCTTGGGTGATCTACTCAGTAGAAGCATACATCTGTTTGTGTGAGACTGTAGCCACTCGGACATAAAGCAAGCGATACCACAGTTGCTTGCAAAGATCAGTCAAGCTTTTAGAAGGATGAGTTTCAGACACTACTTTCTATAAAACAGTGAATAAAGTTTCATTGCACTTGGCGCAAGTGAAGCTGTCCTCAGGCAGCAGGTGTTGAGCCTGTTTGTTCAGTGAGGAGAACCTCCTTTTCTAACCCCCCTGTTCTGCCTGCATGTGAATTCACAGGCTGTGAAATGACACATCCCCCGGACAGCGCACTCTTTGAATTCTCTCAGCTGTATCGTACATAAATTATGGTGCTCTGAGACCAGAGGAAGTAATTTAATGCTGAATTCTCAAAAGGGTTTGCCTGCTTGTTTTGCTGAGGTGTAGCTATGTTATACATTATATATAAACAATAACTTTTGAAAACCCCCTCTTCTTTGCAGTCAGAACTATTCCCATAGGAATTAGACCAGGGGCTTTATATTAATTGCACAGTACTCAGTACTTTGTTTTTTCTTCATACCATGCTCAGCTGAAGTCCATGCTGAATAATGTCTGCAGACCTAGGCAGCTGCTTCTCACCCTCAGTGACAGTGCTCTGACCAATGGGCCACAGCTGAAGAACATGCACCTCCCTTCTTTATATATATACACCAGCTCCCACCACCCTTGCAACCATGTCCCAGCTCACCCTTACCTCATACAGCAGTTGCTGAACAAATGCTCATGTATGATGCCAATGTGCCCTGTGGTATAGCTTCTGTTACCTCCTGGGGTAGCTGGAGTTAGTTTATAGAGCATTTGGTGCCCTACTGCTGCCCTGCTTCATCTTAAAGAAACTCACATATGGTGGTTAAAGCTATTGAGCTGTGCTGCAAGCTAGGATGATGGGAGAGTTTTCTGCTCTGGAAACAGCACCTCCAAGAAAGAGCAGGGTACAGCTGGTCAGGAATTACCTGGGTAAGCCTCTTGGTTCTCACAGGAGCCCTGGACCAGAATGGCTCTGGAAGGGAAGGTCCTGTCAAACATTAGTGGTGGCTGATACTGCTGAGTCCTCACATGGATGGGAAGTTTGCAGAATGATCATTTTAGGGTGACAGAAACGGTCTTGTTCTATTTGTAAAGCACCTACTACTCTTTTAGTGGCTTACAATTAGAAGGTAAAAGAAACAACCATTTCAAAACACTTTGATTTTAAAACTCCATTTATAACTTTGCAATCTAGACTGATGGGGATTGTCACAAAGGCTGGCAATCATCTAATAAGGTTAATCACACCCTGCCTGCTCCGTATTAGTGGAGGGAAACAGTGTTCTCTGGGATTGAGTCAGAACAGTGTCAGCTTTGACTCACCCATCGGAAGAGTTTCTCTCTGTTGATATGCAGTGAAATTAAACCCAGGAGTTTGAAGTTCAGCTTTGCAAATATTCCCTGTAAAGACAAAGAGATGTGTCAGACGGTCCCATCTTTCAACCATGCTGCTTAGTTTAGAGGCATTTATTTTTTTCAGTTTTAAAAATAGGGCTGTTAAATTTTATTTATTATTATTATTTATTTTAAAATAAGTTGAACTTTTTGTGTAAACTGCAGATTTCAGCTCCTGTCTTTGGGTAACCAGAATATTAACTAAGCAATGCCCAGGTGTTTCTGACTATACTCTGCTGAGGAACAGTGATGTACTGGTCCTTTTGTTGTATAATAGAAAATGTATCCAATAAACTACACAGCCAGTTCTGTTAGTAGCCTTAAGATGTCACTAACTGACTTGGCCTTGGCTTTTTCTACTGTTTTGCAGAGGAGCTGGGGCTGGAGAAGCGGAAATAGGCTGTTATTTTTAACACATCTCCCCCCTCCTACAGTGAGTGACAGACAAGGTGCTGATGTCAATTGGCTAGTGTTACAGGCATTAATTAAGTCAACTAAAAGTCCTTTTAGTTTCCATTTCCTTCTGCAGGAACAGCTAACCTACATAAATGGAAAGTGCAAGAGGAGAAGGCAAACACCACAGCGGCTCGCTCTGCTGGGGAGTGAAATTGGGTTCTGTGTACCAGCAAGCCCTGCGTCTGCTCAGGGTGTTCTCATGTGAGGGCCCCAGATGAACACTTGCTTTATTGTGAGGGTTGTGTTAAGCATCTCAGTGTTTTTCTTTCCTCTTTTTCTTCAACCCTTTCTTTTCTGTTACGTTTCACCACTGTGATCGCCCTGTGCTGTGCCTTGCACTGAGTTGCTGAAGCCCCTCTGTGGTGTGATCCTCCTCTTCACATGACTCTGGAGTCTGCTTATTATCTCCTTTGCCTGCACCAAACCCTGGTTGTAACAGGTTTCTTTTAGCAACAGGGATGTGATGGTTTGCAATGCCTCTACTGAGATATTTGCGGTGAATAGGTATGGAGTATAGATGGATGCAATTGGAGACTGGTAGGAAACTGTTCTGTTAAAGCGCTCGTTTATACCTGCTCCCGAGTACATCCTTGCAGCTCCTGGCACTCAGGATGGTGCAGGGAGGTATCTGGATACCTGAATAAGACTTGAGGAGTCAGCCAAAGACTACTACAACCTTCTTCCTTATCTGCCAAGCTGCTGTAACTGACTGCAAGGCTGGGCAGTGGCACATCTATGGTAGAATCCATGAGTGTAAAGCCCTGTAAAGAGGTTAATTAATGCTTCATTTTACATTTGCAGTGGGACAAGGCTACACTAAGCCAGCTGATGCCAGACCTTCTGCTGCTGATTTTTTAGCTTGGTCTTGTTGGTACCATTCTGAACTTTGCCAAACTATAAGAGACCACTGACAACTTCCAGTGGTCTTTAAATTCAATCCAATAGCATTCGTCATAGTGACATCCATATAGCTGGGATTGGTGCCAGAATTGGTTTCTCTGTTAACCATTTGGGGACTGCAAAGGCTAGAATTTAACATGGAACTTCTACTTAAGTGCATTAAGATATGCTATATATACCCTGAGCATCTGGTAATAAATAAAGGTTAAATGGGAAGACATTATTTCATTATTATTACTCTTTAATAGTGCTCATTACTTAGGAAAATAAGTGAGTATAAAAAGAATTGCTTTTGTGTTGTGGAGTGAAACTTTAAAGCACTAGCTTTAAATGGTTAGATCCTCAAGAAAATACTGCATTCACATCTTATAAACTTTATTGCTTTAAAAGGAAAAATAAAGTAACCAATGGTAAACACCAGGCCGTGTGGAAGAGCACAGTAAGAGAGAGCATGCTGGCTCTAGGTTATAGTAGAGGTCTGATTCAAGGTTTACTACTCTACCATGGTTTCATGAACCTTTTTGTGACCCCAAGCAAGTTACTCCCATCTCACTATTCTTCCATTTCCTCTTTCTGTAAAATGATATTAATAGCACTTCAGCTGCAGAGCAGGTTTATTGTACAAGGCTTAATGAATGTTTGTCTCCCTCTGATTGAGATTCTTTCCTGCTGGAGGCAAGAATTTTAAGCAGGTTGACTAAATAGAAAAGGTTTCCAACTCTGAAGCTATTGTTAAAAGCAGAAGGAATTATTAAACATTAGGGAATGTTTAATTTTATGTCCATTAGAATTGTCTAAAACGTGACAGCTTTAGTTCTTTTGTTATTTAGCAACTTTAGTTTTGTCCTCCCCTAGAAACTCTGTTAGGGAAATCCTCTGACTTTTGAAATGATCCTAGGTAACTAATGCCTACACAGACACTGCTAAACTTACTGCCCTGAGGAACAACAAATAACAGCAGTTACATAGTTGGAAGACTTGTCACTGTATCGGCAATATACACAGAGTTCTGAAATTGGTTGGAAAAATGGATTTTGGATGTTTGGCCAGGTACAGTCCTTTTCCCTAAGGCTGTGATGTTTGTGCAATGCCTGGCATGAGATTTCAAGCACTGAGAGGTGCGAGACTCTTGCTGTTTACACAGAGAAAACTCAGCAGCCCTCAGCAGGATGGATGAAAGAGACTGTGCTGAGCATGGAGCACTAAATCAAGCCAATAGGAAATTCTGAAGACAGCTTTAGGATAGCCCAAATGCCTTGTGGAGGTCGGCAGTGGTGTACCTGTGTTCACCTGCAACATAAAGCCCAGAGACATCACCAATATCGTGTTCTTCAAAAGAGGGTTCCCACTCTTTCTTCAAAGCATTGCTGCTAAAAAATGTGGTTGTGCCCTCTTCTGCTGTGCTTTGTTGCTGAGAAAATTGTTTGTGTCCTCTATCTTTGCAGTCCTGAGGGGTTCAGATGCAGTTCCATCCATCATGAGTGGTAACCGCTGTGCTGCATGCATCCGAAGGCCAGGGAGCCTCCTTTCTCATGAGAAAAAATAGTTACTGCTCCCTGGTATTGCTCTCTTTCTGTGATTTCTGTAAAACCATCTTTGGATAGGACACACCAACACTCCTTCCACATGCAGGAGCTGGAGTTCAAGGGCTTTAAGTCCCGTGCCAAGTTTTAATCTGGAATTACTCATTTTTTATCCCCCCACCTCTTGCTGTCATGATCTTCAGATAGCTTCTACCACTAAGAACATTTGGAAAGTAACTGGTCCTGCTGAAGGAAGATTGTCAGGCGTTACCTACAGCGAGAGTACTTTGATCCTCTTGAGATTAAATAATGTGTGGCACTCAGAAAGCATGAAGTAGGCGAAGTGTGAACTTCATTTGGTGTATCCTAGTCTTGTGTGTGGTTCGCAACTATGAGTAGGGGCTCCAAGGGTCGTGCACCATGGTGATGGTGCATGGCCATTTTGTCCAACCTCCACTCTAGCCAGCAGCGTACTCATAAATCAGTTGTGTCAACATAAGGTAACGTGCGTGCCCATGGAACATGCTACAGGATCTGAACACTCAGCTCTGACACTTCTGAAATTTGCCACAGAATCACACTTTCCAGGTATTGTATACTTAAACATACCTCCATAAAAACAAAGCAATATTTAGCATATTAATAAAAGCTTAACTACAGTATCCTTGTTTGCTTTTGAATCATGAAAGAAGGAATTTGTGAACACTCCCAAAACTTTTGGAAAAGCTTCAGGAAGTTCCCCAAAAGCTAAACATGTAGAATGTTTTCATTGTATCCTGGAATCAGTCCCCTTTCCCTGTGATTTTAAACAATCTGAGTTATCAAGTATTTCTCTGTATTGGCTGTTTTCAGACTTGTCTATAATGCTCTTCCTAGGGAATGAGTGGCAGCAAATCTGAAAAGGTTTTTATTGGGAAGCCTTATAGCTTCACTACAAGCACTGAGCAATAGGTGACTGCACCTCTGACTATAACACATGTAGGCAAAGAGGCAAATATAAGTCTTCTCTGAATTCAGATACTTATTACAAAATGGACCTATGTGCTTGACTAAGGAGTTATTACAAGCAGTTGTAGGAACTGATGTTAGCAGTTATGTGAATTCAATCTCTCTTCTGTGGATATGATTAAAAGCTTGGCAAGAATTTAGACGGTAGCCAAGGCGGGTGTTACAGAGCACTATTGTGGGTCAGGGATTATATGGTGGCTGCTGGTGGCCAGAGACAAAAGATGCGATGTTTTAAGAGTTAGCCCCAAATAGAAACCACAGTGTTTCCATTATTATACAAACAGGGCTTAAAGTACTTGTCTTTCTTTCTGATGTGTTAAAAGCAATTGCACTGATTAATAAAATTCAGGGATGAGAAAATGGAGTGATGGAGCTTCTTCAGAAAGCTGGATAGTGTAATTTTGCTAATATCTGCAACTTATGGCTAAGAAAACTAATTCACATTTCCCATGTTACAACCAAATTGGCCAACAGAAGCTTTGTAAAATTGGCAAAGGGAGAAAAACACAGGGGAATGTATAAAGGAAGATTTTGCTATGGGAGCAACAGCTTTAATATACAACACACACATGGCCAGCAAATCTTTCCTTTTTTAGCTTTTTACTTTGACTCAGTGACATGACATTTGCTCCTAAACCTAAACTGCTTCTCTTGTTCATGATATCAACTACAGAATAAATAGATCAATGTTGGGAGTCAGCAGGATGACATGGGAGCAGTGCTTAAAGTGGTGGGATTTATAGATGGTCAACAAAGGCAGATATACAACACACAAGTGGGGATGTTGGCAGCTTTTATACCAATGGGCTGTGAACACCGTGGCTGTGAGGCACCTGTGAGCCCATAGTAACATAAAGAAGGAAGAGCATTTTCTGTTCTCCCTCCTTGGATATCCTGAGGTACAGAACCATTAGAAATTGTTAAAATCATTTTGTTGTCAAACTTACAAAATGAACAGCCTTGTGTAGAAATGCTTGTGCACATCTAGAAAGAGGTTGGTGTGGAGCTGTGCAAAATGATTGCTGTAAAATCTAAGGAGTGCCAGTTTTGTCAAGGTTTGGATTCCAGTTAACAAATTATGCTCACTTCAGTGAGAAAACTTTTGAGGTTTTAAATTAATTCATTGTTTGCTTATGTTTCTGTGTTAAGTATAATGTATTTTTTCTGTTTGGCAAAGAAGCTTGTAGTCAAAATGCTTAGTGTCAGCTTAATCCTTCTGATATTTGCGGGTCATTCATTAATGAAACCCTCAGGTTATTCCTATCCTGCTCATGTAGAAGTTACTACAAAATAAGAATGAAATCTCTCAACAGAAATCAGAGGTTTTTTGGAGCTTTTGCTATGAAAGGATAACAACAACAATCATTTCTTGAAACCTGGTCAGAATGTCATACTAAGTTTTGGATGTGTTAAAAAATAAAATAGACCTTACCTGTCATTCAGTTATCTCAAAATAAACAGCAAGAGTGTCTCTGGTAGATTAAGTCAGAGCTTGTGTCTTTTTTACCACCACCACATTTTGGCATGCTCAGGCAATAAACCCAGTAATTTTCCCCATGTAAAAACACGTTTGATAAGCTGCAAAACTACATCCTGTTCCCTTTTCCCTGCTATAAGGATCTTTCAGCATCAGTGCAGAATTACACATACAAAAAGTACGCAAATGGAGGAGGCTGCAGTGAAAATCAGATTCACGATCTTCTTTCACAAAGAATCATGTTTTTTCAGGTTATCTACAGAGTTGTCAGAATCCATTAAGACAGAGGTGCTCTTTTCCCATCCTTTAATTCTTCAAATACGGATTGAGTGGTTGTGCCTTCATAATAACAGTTGCGGTAGTTGTTTGGAGGGAAACTGCACATTTGTGTAGGTGATTAAACGCAAGCTTTTATTCCAGATTTGTTAAATATATTTTTGAGGGCACACTTCTTAAGGCAAATTATCCATATTTCTAGTTTTCCATGTTAAGAGTTCATTTACTTATTTATTTCAGCTGCTGATCTTTCTCTAGCTATTGCATTCCCAATCACTTTTCTTCCATCAGAGGAAGCAATCAGAAAAAGCTGTCATTGCCCCTCAAGGTTCCTTGCTGGCTAATTGGAGTTTTTGGCTCTTTATCCTGATGATTAAAAGAACAGCTGAGTGGAAGTCAGAATGCATTTACAGAGCTGACACACCCAGCTCTCCTCTTTGATTTACTCTGATTAATTTAGCAAATGAAACTCCTGTAAATTCACAGAACTTTTTGCCTATACAAAGCTACCCTTGCTATATAGTTTCAAGTAAGCCTTGAGTAAACTATCCCGTAGATAACTGGATCAGTATAACAAAAGCTTCTAAAAAGGTTTTTGTTGAGAAGTGCTTTTTTGGTAAAGCAACATTTTGTGCTGGGGCATATAGATTATATGAAATGAAACAGCCCTTTTCAAGAAGCTGCCTTTATTTTAGCGTATGAGAAAAACAACTGTTACTGTTTACACTCTTCAATCAAGGTAAGCATGTTTGTCTAAAGTATTACTACAGCTTGGCTTGCAAACACTTGAAGATTGCTTACCATTTTTCTATATATAGACTGCTCTGTGGAATTGTCTTTATCAAAACTTTCGGGAGAATCTTTAACAGAATCTGAGAAACTTGCCTAATTTATGCAGCCATCTATTCTCCTTCTATTGATTCCCCCATGATATATGTTTATCCTCCCTGCCTGTGAAAACCTAGAATTAAAACTGAAGGATTTCTATTTTATGCCTGTAATTGCTGGTAGAAAAGAGATGGGGTTGATGGGTAAAAGCTGTAATCTGTTTGGTAAGCTTAAAACAAATTATCTTGTAAAACCGAATGCAAAACTATCCAAAGTTTGCAAGACAGAAACTTCCAAACAGTAAAGCCTTACTTCATCGGAGTTTCTTAGAAGCTACTTTTAAAGAGCTAGCTATTCCCACACCTTTTGTAATGAAATAATAGCAAGTGAACCATCTAGCTCCCTGTTTTCTGAGAGGGGAGAGTGTTGGGGACATGGTCCCCACATCAAAACTATCCTGGAGAGATCAACCATTGATGATTTAAATCTTCACTACTTTATCTCTTTGTTTGCTGCTTGGAATGCTATTGATACCTTCTTTGTCTTTGTAATTGTTTTAATTAGCCACCCAGCATGGGCCCCTGACAGTGCTTGTGATAGAGTATTATGGACAACCCAGCAGGACAGTGAGCCTGTTAACATGAAACACAGACATTATGGCAAGCTTAATTTCTTTTATTTGTGTCATTTTTTTTTTCACTGTCTTCTTTGTTTGTTTGTGTGTGTGCGTGCGTTATTACTTGAGAGAATGAAAATTGCTCCCAAGTACTTTGCTTGTTTAAAGGGGGAAAGAAGCATGAAAACACCATGGCAAACATTTCTTGGGGATTGTACAATTAAAGCTGATATTACCACGTATAATTTCTGGAGGCAAACAAAGAATGAAACATTGGCCATATTGATTGGTCTTTTCATGCATCGTGTCTTCAGCAATTAGGCTGATATTTATGTCAGTTACTGTACTCTCGGCTCTGCAAATTTCTTCTTAATTATTATTTTTTTGGCTCTGTAACATTATTTGTTCCAGTTGACCACATCCTTCTTTTGTAAATGGAAATCTGGATGATCAATTATGATGCAGATCTGCAACTCATTAGCAGTAAGCTTTGGTACTTTTGCCATTTGAAGACAATTCTGGCATTTAACTTGTGGGAACTTTTAGCAATGTGTGTATTCTGGGGGGGGGGGGGGGAGGGTGAACAAAAAACTAAAA
>JAOEHX010037456.1:33334-50405 GCA_025448015.1 Bolborhynchus lineola
CCCCCCCCCCCCCCCCCCCCCCCCCCCAACCAAACCCTAAAAGTTTGGGTTGAGGCATAAGCAATTCAACAGCATAAAACCCTCAAATCCTTTCATAGTATATTTTTGGTTGGGGGTTGTTTGTTTGCTTGGTGGTTTTGGTTATATAAATTGTGCTTGGAATAGAGGAATGTGAACAGAGAGATGCTTTATGAAAACACAAGTTTCCTTTGGATTTAGTTTGTTTAAATTAGCCCAATGTCAGTCCCTGCCAACTATTGCCCCAATTCAGCTGTTCTCTGAACATTAATAAAAGCATCTGCTTTCTTAACTGGGGATCCAGATTTGTACTCTCTACGAAAGAATTTGGTGTGGTTTTTTTATCACTGTGTTGAATTTCTATCTCATTAGCCTATTTATTTAAATTTATTGGCCTCCTTGAAATATATCTTTGATAAAGTATTAGTTTGTTACTTGATAGACCAGGCTGAAATCATTCCCCACTTTGATGGAGTTGAATGTAAATCCTAACCGCCTGGGAATTCCTATGTTGTGTTAACCTAAAGGCACTGCTTATTTTCAGTGTTGCCAACTCTCACACTTTTTCACATCGCTCCATTGAGAGGAAAAGGTGTGTGGCAAAGGGGAGGCTTGTTTCTTAAGGAAGATTTTAATTGTGACTGTTTTGAAAAGAAGCTGAAATACAACTCTTCAAGCCAAAGGGAAACCTGGGGTAAGAATAAGGAAGGGGACTGCGATCCTGAATGTGGGTTGTGAGCTCAAGCCCTGTAAGAGGCATATCACTGTAGAAGGACCTGAAATCTTAAAATGAAAGGGTATTGCCCCAGTGCAGGGTGGCCGCACAGGAAGTGTATCTGCTCCTTCCACAGTGTGCAGCTCAGCAGCCAGAGGTAAATTCTCATCCTTTTCTATTTATGTTAATACAGCAGCAGTGGATGAGGGGTGGAGAGCTCTGAGCCCTGCCCAGCTGGGACTGCAGCAGAAGCCTGTTCAGCTTCTAGGGGGACAGTAAATCAAAAACATGTTAGCTGCAACTCCATAATTCAATACACTAGAAAAATTACTTAATTCACATTGGGAGGATGAGAAATCCCTGTTGCCATTAAAATCATGAAAGAAGGCTCTTTAGTAGAGCAAACGGACAAATAATATTTAAGACAAATTAATTTACATAAGACAAATGCCTTATATAGGGACATGGGTTCCTTGGGGAAGGAAGCAGTAAAACATTCACTGGCCACTTTTACCCATCTTCAAGATAGTCTAAAATTTTCTGTATACGCAGTAATATTAATTTTCTATAGTCTAAAATATGCTAATGTTTTTCTGCACCACGACCCCATTTCCTTTGCTGTAGAGGACAGAGACGTATAGTTTTCCTCAGCACAGCTCAGCTGCATTAGCAGGGTTGGGCAATGGCAGAACTTAAGCTGTCTAGAGGTTTGCTAATTCTTATTCCAAGTCATGAAGCATATATCTTGGCCGCAGACTTCTTGTTTGACCTTGGGCAACTTGCAGAGCCCACCTTCTCCCACCATGAAGTAGGGGCAGCTCCTTTTGCTTTTCTAAAATGTCATAGGGCTAAAAAGCCACTAACGATTGCGCAGAGCTCAGAGACTGCTTTAAAGGAAGCTGTTGGGGCTGAGTGGGTGAGAACTGATAGCATCTTTGATGCCAGTGCCTAGCCATCCTGTACAGAAAAATAATCTTATTTATGACTGTTTATTTGTTTCTCTTCTGCAAATAAAAACATAACTCTGTAATAGCACTCAGTCTGAATAGCTGTGGCATGCCATGCTTGCCAAACTGATACATATGTGATATTTTAGTATTTTAATTAAAATAATTAAGATACACATTGCAAATCCTTTTGTGCTGTGAAATCATGCGCTTGCAAACTTTGATTTTTTTTTTTTTTTTTTTTTGTATTTCTGAAGTCTCCATTCTGATTACTTTGAATTTGGATGTGCATTTACTTGCAAGCAGCAGTGGTGGCACTGCTGATCAGGTAATTAAGTTTTGATTTGCTGATTTCCATATATATTCATGGAAAATGAGTGTACAAATTAAAGGTACAATTTGGTGTTTGGTGCTCGTTATATCCCAAATACTGCACATGCTCCTTTTGATAAACCTGAATGATTGTAAAGTAGATAATGCAATTTATGTGATACCATAAACACAGCTGGCTGTGGGCAGCATGAGTTCAGTGACATAAGTTAAGAGCCAGAAGCCAGATCATTGCTTTAATTACCTTAGACTCTGAATTATTTATCCACAATCCACTGAAGCCTCTTTCGTTGATTCTACTGATTTCTTGTTGGCAGCTGATGAGTGCTGACACTGCTTGGGACACCTCAGCCCATGCATAGCCACTGCAAGGGCAATGACAGCTTCATCAGCTTGTGCCTCCCTTTCCTTCCATCCTTTTCCATCCTTGTTCACTGGTTATTTACTAGATGATGAAGGTTCCTCTAAAGAAACAGTGAAAATATTTTTGTATCCCTCAATCTGACTCATGATTTATAAATAATAAGCTGTTTACTAATCAACCATGAGCAAAACTCTCCTGGATGAGGCAGTCTGTAAACAGCGACAGTCTTAGTTCCTACACAATATTTAGTAGGCAACAAAGGGCCATCCCAATGCCAGTGGAAACTGGTGACTGTCTTCATGGGATGTTGGTGCACTTTGGACAAGGAATTTTATTTTTATGTTGAAAATTTGTATGGGAAAGGTTTGCAAGATATCTGTAAGCTCCAGACATTGACATGTAATAATGTACCCTCATGTGGGCTGCTTCTCTCCCCAAAGCAAACTTGTGTGTCATAGAGTTTAAAAAGAAAAGTGGTATGTTCTCTATCATGGTTTGGCATTCTCACTGGCAAAGGCTACTAGAACTTAAACCCATCCTAGTGGAGACACTGTGGCGGGGAGAGGATTTCACGTACCTCAAGCAGTGGGGAAGGTCATTGTAAACCTGCCAAGGAGAATGGACTCATGTCTGAAATGGGAGAAATACATGACTTAGCTAAACTATTCATTTCTTACACAAAGGTTCTTGTAGTAACGCATTTACCAAGAGGCAGCCTGAGTGTAAATAACTAATTGTAAAGGTCGAGTGATTATTTTCTAGTTTTCATTTTGAACTAGATGGTGAAATGTTTACATCTCCAATAGATATGATTGATGTGGAGAGCAAACAAGAAAAAAAATCTTTTTACTGGGTCAACAGGTTACTTGGAAATGTGTGGAAAGGTTAATCCCAAAGCTTCTGTCCTTCTTAAGTGACCATTGTTATTTATGTATTCATAACCCTGGAAAAATCATAAAGACCTTTCCCCCCACTCCAGGAAGTTATACTCATGCATTTACCTGTTACAAATGACTAACTAAAGTAATCTACAATTTTTATGACCTCTCACTGCACTTTCAAATGAGTTTTTTTCTTTGTGAGAGCTTGGTGAGGTATTACTTTCTGCTCAGGTGTAACTGAAATCCCAGGTCATCCATTCAAGAATGTTGTTGCCTGCAAGATATTAATTGCTTCTCAAACCATAGAATTACTCCAACTTCCAAAGGTTAATGGAGCAGATAGATTTAGGACATGTTCCTAACCACACAGGTTATCCTCCCTCCCAGAAATATGACACTCGCTGGAGATGGGTCATTCATTTTTATTGTTTAAAATGTAATGAAGCATGGCATTTATAATCCACTGCCTGGGAACTTCTTACTTGTGGAAAATAAAAGAGACTGCGATATACACTGCTTTTATGGATGTTAGCACATACATCTTTGTTCTCGGTCTCTGGAAACTGGCCATAGAGGCATACATTTGGTTAAAGCACATGGTTACCCTTAAGGGGTAAACCTGGCGTGCCTGGCAGGGACATTGATGCCCATGGCCTTGCAAGGGTTAGGTGGTTGCAAAGCCTCTGAGAGCTGCACTATTTAGACTGATGCGAGGAACTCAAAAAGGCACAATAAGAGCGTACCACTGCCTGGCTAGGAACAGTGAGAAGGAGCTGGTTCAGCTGTGCAGGTTGTGAATGTGGTGGGTGTTTTGCTTTGTTTAAGAGCAAAGTCCTCCAGCACTGGTATTTCAGGAGTTCCTGAGGTTCCTCAGAATAGCCTCGCACTGAACAGTAGCATGCTCTGGGCTACATTACACTTGGTTGACACAAGCCTGCTTTTCTGTGGTGTAAAATATACTCAGCTGAAATTTGGAATGAAATGTTAGTTTCTTTAAATACCAGTAGGCCAGGACCCCTGAACTCTGCGCCAGATGACACTCTTGAACAGCCACACCAAATTCCTCATGTGAACTTCATTATCCACTCCTAATTTTCAGAAGTTATCTAAATTCTATCTATCATAAACCCTTGGCAAAACAACTGCTAAGTTTTGATAAATATTTGATAAGCCTCAGGATTTACTGGGAAGATTCATGAGGGTCTCCTCATCCCTCCCACACACACTGTGGGCTCTGGAATTCTAAAAATATTTGCATAAGATTGTGTGTGAGCAGTGTGTGTGGACACGTGGCTACCCATAGCATGGATCATCTCCAGCTTCTCCTCTTTGTCTTGCACAAATGGATACAAGTGTTTGTCTTGCTAGGTTCTCCAGCCCACTGGGTACTGAAAATATGGCTGTGAAGGTCTAAATCTGTTTTGTATCAGTTAAGAACCATGTCTATTCACCTCAGTTAGGGTTTTGCCTAATAACTATAATCAGTGTTCTTGACTAATAACTGTAATCAATGTTCCATGCAAAAGGATAGAAATACTTCTTCTGGCTTTCTGGTGTGTGTCAGTGAAGTCATCTATTTTAATAGGTTGGAATTGTGATATGAAACTGTTATTCCTGATGTTATTATAACAGGCTGTATCAAAAACAATGCTGAAAGATATTTTCAGAATAGGAAAACAAAAGAGAACTTTCCTCTTCATTTGAGAGAGATCCATGCAAGCGTTATGTTCAGTTGCCATCCCAGGGAAATTGGTCAAATATTGTGTAAAGGCAGGTGTCGTACAGACTTTTTCTTTCATTTAAAAATGAAGGCCCAAAGGAAATACTGCCTTCAAATGCCAGTGATATTTACTTGGGAGCTAGTGGCAGACTTTATGCTCTAAGTTTTGACCTTGTGGAAGATTCTGTCCAGTGCTTCTGAATGCAGTGTCACTGAGTTCCAGGCTGATTTACGTTAATACCAGGCTCTAGCTACCTTGAAACAGTGGCAACAGTTTTTTAATGTATTACTTAATAAATCTCAAGAATATTAAGTGGAATATTTTAACTGTAAAATGAATACCAAACCTTTTTTCCTTTCTCTTTTAAATTTCTTTAAATTTCAGGATTCCGAGTCTATTCACCTTTTGGTTTCAAAAGCAGGAATTTCCTATTTCTTTCCTCTAGTTTCTCTGTAGAGCCTTTATGGATCACAGCAGTGCCTCAACAAGTCAGTCAAATACGCATGCACATTGCCTACCACTTCAATGATAAACTGGATGAAAAAATGTGTTGGCTGGAGAGCGCAATGTCTGGCTTTAAATTCTGCAGCAGTTTACCTTCTGCACCATTGCCAAGCATCTTGAAAGACTTGGGATCACTTTAAGACTCCATCTCTGTTGTAATTAATATAGCTTTTAAGGAAAGTCCCAAGGAACTGGGATTAGCGCTGTAATTTCAATATAGAGCTACTGGAAGAGCCTGTAGAATTTTTGTTGGGGGATATCTGCCCCACTCCTCCCGCCAAAGCCACAGACACTACCAGTGGGAAGACCACAGTGATCTCAGTTTTCCACAAAGAAGGATGGTAAATTACATGACGCTCCTTCTGATCTGCTGTAGAAAATTAATTTTATAGACCATGGAGTTGAGTACCATACTTCAAAATATGAAGACGGAAATTTTACATGTTCATTACAACGTGATACTGAGGATGAAATTAGTTCAATACTTAGGACAAACAGTAAGTGGGATAAATTGATTGAGAGCATCCAAAAAGCCAGTGTATCTTACCATGGAACCAGGAAGAAGCTAGATAAAAAGATACACATGCAGAACAGTGAGATGTTTGCTGGCTCCTGATACAATATGGGCTGCCTCTGCAGCTGCTTAAAACACAGTCTCATCAGGTTATTAAAGGGCTATATACATCACAAGAAGAGAGCAGTTGTTTAACAGAATTTCTTCACTACTGCATTTGGATTAATTGAATCCTGTGCAAGGCCTTATCAGGAAGAGCTGTCAGCAAAGAATTCCAATAATCCAATCAGGAGGTCACGAGTGCAAGAATAAGTATCTACAAATCGGATTGAGAGAGCCAAACCTGAAGCCAAGCAATATTCCAGAGATGACAGAATAGATGATTTCACCACATTGCTGATATAATTAATGGAGATTGATAAGTTCATCACAACACCCATGTTTTGTTTGTTGTGCTGGAAAGGTGCTAATCTAAAATCCTGATTAAAAAAGCAACAGAATGAAACAGGAAGTGTAAATCTGGTGCTAATAGCAGCTAACCAATCAATCATGTCTGTCATGTCAGTCTGTGCAATATTGTGAATATTAAGTATTTTGAGGCAGGTGTCCACTGTTAACCACCAGGTTTAGTACGAAGATGATGACTGAGTTGCAGATGAGTTGGAGGTTGTTTAAAAAAAAGAAATCATTGGTCATGGGAGTGGATGTGTCAAATAGTTGCCTAAAAACAGCTGTTCTGCAGTACAGATATTCAGGAATATCATGTGTATCAAACCATTCTTGGGAAGAAATATTTCAAGTGGATGATTTAAACCTTAGTCACTTTTTGCTGTGTGTTTTCTGTTGCACTTACCTGAGAAGTGTCTTAGCCTGAGAGCTGTCCTATATAAAAATAAAGCTGTCTATTACTGAATGAAATACAATAAGTCAAACTTACATCTTGGTTTCACTTGCCAGTCTACCAATTTAAGTTTTGGGGTTTGGCTGGGGTTGGTTTTTCTTTTCCTTGTAGAAAACCTCTCAAAAAGAGAAATGCAAACTGAATATTGACTAGAGAAAGGGCTGTAGATACGTGTATGATTAACAACATACACCTTGACCCAGTTGAAAGGTATTCAACCAGGACAGATCTGGGGACTTCTGACTCTCCAAAGTGGGGGAGTCTGAGCTCTCTCATTCAGTGCAACTTTAGGTCTGTGAATTAGTGATGTGAAACATAATGCTGTACACTCTGTGAATAGGTCTTTCCCCATGCTCATTGAAGAGCAATTTCAATTTTCTGACTACAGGTGCAGAGAATATACATCTACATATCTACATAGTGTTTGGTTTATTTCTGTTTCAGTGTTCCAAGATGGTAAAGTCTGCATATGCCAGTAAAACAAAGTGAACCGAAGATGAGAAAATGTCAAATGTGTGCTAAGTTCAACTTCCCTTACACAGGAATAACTGAGAGTAACTTCGTGATTTAACCCAGTGTGACTGAGAGTTGATTTGGTCTGTTGCTGACTGCATAAAGGCTTTCCTGATCCAAGAGGTGCCTCTATTGTAAACCCTTGTATTTCTAACCTTTAACATCTTACCAAGAGTACTGTCCAATGCTTTCACGTCATTATCTGATTTTAAATACCTCTCATCTGAGCTTGTTCTTCCCTAATTTTTAAACCTTGCTTACTACTACCTTCATACTTAATCATTCTCCTACTTTGCATAGCACTTGGGCATCATTCTAATGATAAATTTCAGCTTCATCAGCTACTGACCCACATATGCTCAGCTGCCAGACTACAACTGCTTGTCCCTGTAGGTCCTGGGGTAATGTTATAATTAAAGAGCAGCTGCTGGCATATATAGGCTCCATGGACTCTGTCATCAAAGGGCAACTGATGTCCCACATTAACTGAATGGATCTCTAAGGAATTTCTGTGATAGAAACCAACTCTTCTCCTGAGGAGAAATTATAGCACATCTGCCTTACCATAGCAGATGCTATGTCTCATCCAGTACTACAACTGTGCCTATAGGTATGGTGACTGAGGTCTGACAGTACACTGGGACCTCTGTCCATTTTGCTAGGATTCCCCATGAGTACCAGAGGTCTTTCATTGCATGTTGCACAATGCGTTGTCTGGTTAATTACACTTATTTGCCCATCTGATGATTAAATGGCAGTCAAATTTAAAATGTCCTTTTATAAGTCAACAAAAATGGATAAAAGAAAATAATCTTGTGTTTGGTGTATGATTAACCTGTGGAATTTACTGCAGTAGGATATTACTGAGGCAAATCATTTAGTAGGATTTAGGGATTAGACACATGAATAAGAAGAGCATTTACTAGTTACCTTCTCTAGATTTAAGAGAGATTAATTTCTTCACAGTGCAATTTGATATATAAGGTCAGCAAATGATTGCTAGCATAAGGATGGGCAATGTCTTCTCCAGACCGTGGCTTCCAGCAGATCTCCAAGACAAGGTTCTTCCTTCCTAGAGAAGGATAAGGTATCAGCATGCTTGTCAATCAGGGCAAAATACTGTACTAAGTGCACAACTGCTCTGTTCTATTAGAGGAAGCATCATTTTGTCTCTGTGGGTCAGGTCAGGACTATTTCACACTCTCAGCAATTCAGGGTTTTGCCCTCCCACCTTTTTTTATTCCTTTCTTAATTTCGGAAAGCCTGGCAGTGTGGCCAGTGCCCTTCTGCAACGATCGTTACAACTAATGGACAAGCCTATTTATTATAAAGTCTGTTAAAGGGTAGTTAACAAGCCCTGATTTCTATTTAACTGTCACTCTGTAACCTGCTTGAGAGCAGATCTGCACTGTAAGCATAATCACCTCTTAATGCTTTTTATTTATTTATTTAGAGGCAGTATAAACACCATAGGCCAGAACCTCTGCTGATATATTGGCACGCCCCCAGCAGCCAGGATCTGTTGAAATCAATGGGGCTTTACCCATTTACATCCCTTGAGAATCTACACATAAAATAAATTCCAGCCAGAAGGTAGGAGATACATGTATATGCAGAAGCCAGATAAATTGCTGTGTTTGTATGACACACAGACATTTCAGGGTCAGTAAATATCTACAGAAATCACAGTTTCTTTGAAAGAAAACTTAATAACTAATCCAATTTATTAAACCTGATTTATGTTTGTTAAAAAACCGTCAGGTGACAACTAACTGATGCATATCTTTATTTGCTTTGGTGTAATCCTGCATTTTTGTTTTCCATTCGTAGATATGATGTTTCACTGTTTTAAGGTCAGAGTCTAATTTCGGATGTCACAAGAAAGGTAGTGTACAAAGCAGCACATTGCTGCTTTGTGTGCATGCAAAGACAAAACCGGATATTTTGCAACACTGAACTCCTCTGCAGTTGCAGTAGCTATAAACTGCCTCATCAGCCTTAAAACCAACAAAATACCTTTAAATCTAGAAGTTGCAAAACGCCTTTCAAACTGCCACCCTGGCCAGCCAAGTTTTCCATAAGTTGCAATAGTCCTGATTTTAGTTTTACCTCCCTTGTTGAGGTTGGTCTTCAAAAAACTATGTGCTGCTTTTGCGCCAAGTGAAATGAATATGCATCCAATGTTCTGAGGCCACAGTCCATGGCATGTGCACAATTGGAAGTTGGATTAAGCTGAAATAGGTGGATTTCTACTAAAGAATGTTAGTATTGTATATTTTAAGTACATAATCTTAACTGACTTATTTCTCAACCGTTTTTCCTCCCTGCCCCAGGATGAAAAAACAACTAAACCCTGTGACACAATTATTTTTGTGTGGCTTAGTGATGTAGCCTTGTCCCTTAAGACAGGACTACTGTACCGGACTTATTATAATGCTGTGCCATGAAACACCTCATAAAAATAATGTTATTTCCTCTGCTTTCTTCTGAACCTTTACAAGAAAATTACTTTCAGTCTGCTTAATTCCTGTTACTTTTCATAACAACCTCTCACAAATAAAAGCAGTGTAGTTAACTGGGTTGATACGAACAAACCAAAAAAATAAGGTAGATGTTAATTTTTTTTCCCCTTATTTTGTTTATTGCTTTGTCACTTACCAAAAGTTGGAAGAAAAAAAAAAAAAGTAATTGGATGTTTTATAATTTGTGACCATTTAGAAGAATAAATGACCTGAATCAAAGGTCAAAGCCTTTGTGCTTTCTGCAGTAGAGAGGTTTTTGTTTTGTTTTCCCCTGAATCTTTTTATACTGGAAGAAAAAAAAATAAGGAAAAAAATTAAGCAGAGTGAAATAAAAATCTTCCCTGTGCATATTCACACACAAGACAGCTCCTAAAGGATCTTTACAGCTTCTGATTTAAATGCCTTTTTCCTTAAAGCTTGCAAATATCAACAACATTCCTGCACACTGTAATCAAATACTTTCCCAAAAAGCTGTGGAATGTGCCATAATTTGTCAAAGATCCTCACTGACAAGTTTTTAGTAAAGTCCACTACAGCAAACCCTCCTCGGCCCCCTTGACCCACGTAGCAAGAGACCTTTGACCCTATTTGGGCCTCTTTTATGAGCTTCTTTCACTCTGACCAGATGGCTAAACTATCAAAGGTTTTTATGAGTAAAAACTGCTTTTCAAACTCACAAGTTGTATATTTCTCTCCATGTTAATGTGAACTATCAACCCAAAGGCTTTAAATTGAAAACACAAAAGGTGCTCTGCAGCTGCCGGCTCTGCAGCGGCACCTCGCATTGTGCCAGCTGGGTGGGGATGTTTGCAGAGTAAACAGCTGATGTCCAGATGAAGGCAGTTTAAGGCCAAATAGTTTTAAAAAAACACCCATCGAAACCCTAATAAATTATTTTTCCCCAGGATATTGTTTTGAGCTTTATACATGGCATTTGCATATTCATTCACAGCTACTGCCAGCCCACCCTCTCTCTTCTGCATGGAGACCACTACCGGGAGTGGCAAATTAGGACTAATTAAACCAAATTGTGTCAGAAACAAAAATAGAGAGATTACAGACTTCTCAATCAGTTTGAATTTCAATGCAAACATCTCTCAACACCTGGACGTCACTTTCTTAAAGCTGACTGAGCTGTCTTGTCCCTTGCTGTTCCTGTGCTGTCAGAGTAGCGCCAGGGAGGACTTTGATCTAAGATCATTAGTGGATATTTGTTGTTGCTGTTGTTACAGTTTCTCTCTTGCACATTGTTTATGCTAACAGAAAAATTCAGTAGGGTGTTTTTTTTTTTTTCTTGAACATAAAATATTCCTGTAAATATCTTTTATATAAAATTTAATATGCTACATGCATTTCACAAAATTTGCTTTTCTTATTTTTAGCAGCTATTTAACAATTTTCAACTCTAAATACTATAAATCACAGAGAAATTAATAAAGAACAATCATACCCTCATAGGCTTTCCCAAGAGAGCTAAGGAATATAATCTGCTCTTCCTCTTTCTCACAGGTTTTGAAGAGCTCCTTTTTAACCCTTTACATTCTGGCATGCCATTCTCACTATGGCGTATTTATTTCGTTAATGGAAAATCATGTACTGTCAAAGTTGTGGAACTGCATGCTTGGGAAAAACTTTAACATTCTTAATCAAATTACTTTTATGACAGGTATTTCTTTAATTCAGTTTGAAATGAAGGTCTTAATTGGTTACGTAGCTTTTAAAGTCAAATATCCTTTCCTCGCACTTAAAATCACAAAAGGGTTTTGTTTGAAGGAAAACAATGGCGTCCAGGTAAGATAAAGATAAATATTGGCAAGAAGTCTCTACTTTAGTGAAACCAGGGTATCTGTTAACATCAGGCTCATAGATCAGATGGTCATCTGTGCATTCCAGAATCACACAGGCCAAGGCTGGGTCTTCTGTTCAGTAGCTGTTCAGACCTACTGTACTTAGAGCTGCCAGCCATGCTAGCACATGTTACAAGTGAAGATAAGGTACTTGAAAAATAGGTGTAAAATATATATCAATTTTTCTATTACCTCAGAGGAAAAAAAAAATAAAAATCAGCTTATCCTTACTTTCTGTCTAAAGCTTTTCACTTTCTCAGATTTCTTTACATGTGACTTGTTAATCCATCAGTCTTGTTTATCCAACTAGGTTTATTAATGACAAATGTTGCTGGCCTTGCTGAGTTATGACTGTAAACTGAAAGAATATGAGGGCCAAGGTGAAAAGGTGATTTCTTTATAACAGCTGTAATTTATCCTGGGCTTTGGCCAGGCCTTTGATTTTGGACTGGCCCTGGATATAGTATTCCTACTGATTGCATTAGAATAGCCCTCAGGGGTCATGCTGAATTCCAGGGCCCTGGAACCAGTTAGAAGAATGGAAGATGACCATATGTGCAGGGTTAGAGAATGATAATAAGGTGCAGCACAATACAAGCCTGGGTGTTGTGGAAATCTTCTGCTATGCCTTCTGCATGTGTCATTCATATCAGTGTTGCATAAGAAATGCCTCCCAGCTTGGTCAGGAGGAGGAGAAAAAAAAGCAGGAAGAAATTAAGTCTCTTAGTCCTTGGGTTCATTAAACATCTCCTGCAATGAGAGGGTTTGAGTGTATCATGTTACTTGTGTTTAGATTTTGAAAGGGTAGGAGATGCCCATGCCATTTAAAGCAGCTTCAGCAATTGTTGTTTCCAAGTATCACTTCTTGTGCAAAAGCAGTTTGGTCCTTATTCCACAAAGAAGGATGAGATGGAGAATATGAGGGTCTCATCTCTGGTTTTCACGTAGTTTGGTAGTCATGACATCAGGTCGCACAGATCACCTGTCTCCTGTTCTATTGACAGCACTCATTTCAGAGACAGTGTCTTGGTCTGTCTGGAGATGGTCCTCCCCTCCTTCAAGCTATGGGCTTATGGTCTCTGGAGTTGGAGCAGTCACTCAGGTATAGGACACCTTTCATCTGCTCCTTTTTCAGTTTGAGTGAATGGTGTATCTTAATCAGGAGTGAGTTACCAGTCTTTCCTGTTTCTTTCACTTTCCATGGAATAATCAGAGTTCAAAATGGAATTGTTAGGCAAGAGCAAGGATGTACATAATTTGCCTAACTAGGGGTTAGAGCACTGTCTTGGGAGAGGTGAATGAGTATGGGTCTCTGCTCTAGCGTATTTTTGCATTATTTTATGAGGAGTCACTGATAAGTTACCGCAGGAACTTCCTTTATCTTGTAATGTTCCATTCTGAACCATAAAATCACAAGAAACTACAGGAAACAGGAGGTCTGGGCTCATCTGCCCTCAAGTCAGCTGGATTGCAACTTTGTAGGTGCAAACAGATGATTATACTGCAATAACAATTGTACAATTCAGCGATACATACTGCTATGGACAAGTTTTCCCAGGTGCGAGATTGCCTTTGAAAAGAGATCAATCCAGCCTCTTAAAGTAGTTTTATTAACTGTTGACAATTCCCATTATTTTTCAGGCATGGCTGATTACACTGTCACTTTTGGCAAATGCTAAAAGAACTCGTGATCTCTGCTGACTTCAAAGGCTTTGGAACAGGGCAATACTGTACCTGAATTCTACAGCATACATCTGGTACCTCAATAAGGCAAAACTGTTAATTATAGGAATGCAGGTCTGGCTATCTTGCTGCACATAAAACTGTACATAGTACTGCTAATCCTTCTACCTGCCAACCTGTTATTAAGTGCTGAAAGTGTGATTTGCAGCCAGACATGCTTACCGTGACTCAAGTGATCGGTTTCACGTGAGATCAGTACCATAGTCCATCTGTATTAGGACATGACAAAGCATTAGCTCTTCCTTCTGTGTACACCTTCTGGCCTTTGCAGTGTTTTAGCACTATTATCATACGTTAACTTATTAATGGTCCAGATTTTACCTAATGTCAATATGCCTACTCTTTGCAAGTTTCCACATTGTTCACCTTGTCAGGATGCATCTGAGCATCTTCCAGAAGCACAATAAATAATGTGGCTAACCTGTGTAGCATGTGTTCATCCTCCTCCATCAAAGAAGAAACAGGAGGTGGAATAGTTTGCTTTATAGGAGGGAGAGACCAGGATTTTTTGAGAGGTGGGAAGGAGAGGGTGAACATTCATAAGGCACTTACTGCATTAATTTAACATATGAAGACATTTAGGCCTCTGGACAGTTCCTAAAAGAAACGAAAAATTAAGCTACTGCCCACATAGCACTCCAACTGCTATTCTGGTCTTGTGATAGGTGTCAGTAAATGACAAGACTGAGGTATGAGTGGGAGAGCTGTATTCAGAGAGGCATGTGACTTCATGGGCAATTGCATGCTTCATTTACACAGGATGACTCTCTCAGCTCCTGGCTAAACAACTGCTCTTGCAGTGTGCCAGTGGAGCAATAAACAGCTGGGAGGATTGTTCAGGCCAAATGCTCGTGGTTCTGTGTTCTTCATGGCCGGTATCTCAGAAAATACAGCCTGAAATTCCTTCATGTTCAGAAGGCAGAATTAACAGTAAGGTATCAATCTTCATTGGCAGAAGCACTGCCAGTTATTTGAAGTTTCATTATTAAGTATATGGATGCTGCGGGGTTTAATCTATTAAAAACCACTTTCGATTTCTAATAGAGGATATTAGAGAAAATAATAACCCTTATTACATATCCTTGTTTCTGTTCTCTGCTCCGTATCATTGTCTATAGTGCTCATAGCCTAAAGACAAGGGTATAAGCATACCCGAGTATTTGGGAATGGACACTGACTGGTCTTGCTAGAAGTGCTCATCCATGCCTTATTGATATAAACCTATAAACCATGATGTAGAGTTCATCCATATCTTATTAATGAAAAAGCATTAAAATTCAAGTTAGGCATAATCTTAAATCATGAGACTCAATTACTCAATACTATTTTTTTTTAATTTATTTCTGAGCCCTTAGATGATCTACATCAGTTTTCCTTTCCAATAGGCTTACATAAAAAAAAAATGCATGTTTTTTTTCTTCATGAAAACTAGAGAGTTTAAGTCACTTTGCTTTTGCACCAATTCTTAACATAGTTAAGTAGTTAGCATAGTTAGTAGTGCTTTGGTATAATGCAGCTGTATTCCTAAATCATTGCACCATGATGGCATCAACAAAAACTACCTGAACAAGAGCAGGTCAAAACAGAACAGAGACGTCAGAGCTGCAGTGTGTCAGGACAAAGAGTGTTGACTAGCAGTCTTGCAGGTTTTGCCAGCACAGCTCAAGAAGCTCCTGTCTGCCACCGTTTATTACTGGGTTGGTGATAACTACCTGAGAGGAGGGAATAAACAAACAAGGATGGCAACTTTTTAACTTGTTCCAGGTAGATCCACTTACAAAGTGTCAGCCTATGTCCTGATGCGCATTCAGTCTATGGAGGCTGCTGCTTGTTTGGCTAAAATTTTGGTGCTACTAGTTTAAACAGGCACATTAAAAAGAAGCTAATAAAACGTCATTTCTCAATGTGGGTCCTAGAAGGGGTGGGCAGAGCACTGGAATGAATGAATGAGATGAAATTAAATCCCTTCACAGGTAACTGCACCTTGGGCTCACATAATGCAAAGCTGTTGTTTTATCTTCACATCTGACATGCACTGGCCTTATTTGCAGAAACCTGACCTTGTGTCAAACAAGATGATCTGACTGACATTTTCTATTTCTGGAAATGATTAATCTGTTTATAAAAAGTTCAGTTAAGAAAAGCCTTGAAGTTTCCTTCTGCATTTTCATTAATTTCTTTGAGATTGAGTTACATTTCCCATTTGTTAGGAGATGTAGAACTTGCTGTTCAAATAAAAAAATGCTGATTCCAGTGCTCTAGCATGTGTAGTGACTGGACAGTTGCATTCTTATACATGGTTTACTTATCCCAGCATAATGACACACCTCTTTATAGCCAGCAGAAGCTTTTTGGTTCCAAATATGTTTGAGAATTTGATAGTGAAATACTAACAAAAACCATTCTCACCCCCCTGAATTGTACAAACCCTGCCTGTGAGTTTCATTTGTGTAAGTCTGACTATGCTGAAAAGTTCACAGGCGAAGCTAGATCTGATGGACCAGGTCCTCTATAGAGAAACTCGGCTCTTGTCTATGGTTTACAAATTTGTGTAAGGAATAGAGGTCTTGCAGCATTTGTGGGCAACTGTAGCTGCATTTTTACTTTCACATACAGTGTAGATAATATCACATCTCCTCAAAGCCATGTGGTGCCTTCTTTGCCCCACAGAATGGCAGTATGTGTTCCCTTCAAATTTGCTTGCATTTCATTTAATTTTTTCCAGTCTGTTCTGAGCTAAAAATACTCTCATGATCCATTAGGCTCATATCAGACACATTCATATTTCACCTTCTTTTGGCATTCCAGTTTCCAGCTGAATCTGATAAGCAGATCACTCACTGCTATGTCAGCAAAGAGGAGCAATGTTGTACCTTAATATTTGTCATCATTACCCAACACACCCATGCAGAGCAAGCTGTGAGGAATGCAGGTTTTCACGCTTTATCAGCTGTAACTAAACATCTGGTTACAAAAAAAGAGGTGAATCACTCAAAGTTAATGAAGGTTATGATTTCATATAATCCTTTTCAAGCAAAACAAATTCCACTGGAAGAATATAATAGATTAACTGTGGAACTGAATCAATTGAGGTTTTAACGTCACTGTTATTTACAACCCATCCATTTTCCATTCTAAGCTCAAACTTTGTTTTGTCATTGCCAGCAGGGCTTTTGCATTTCTTTTTAAATGCACTCTAAAATCCTTCACTTTGTAGTTTCCTGGAAACATAACCACTACTCTGGCTGTGAGCTCAAACAAATTAATTCAGTTTGTGTTAGTGAAATGCTGATTTAACAAATGGAAAAAAAAAAAATACATGCATTCTTTAAATTCAGGTTATTGTATACACTCTTGACATAGGATCCGCCTACAGTGGTGGAATAATGTGGTCTTTTATAGCCTTTCTTATCAGCAGATCTGAAATGTTGCACATACAGGAGGAAGATCTTAAGGTCCTTTCCAACCCTAACTATTCTATGATTCTAAAATCTTAGCAGTGCCCTGCCAGGATGAGAAAGGAAGTTTAAATTTCCCTTCCACGGATGGGA
>JAOEHX010037463.1:0-20145 GCA_025448015.1 Bolborhynchus lineola
GTCCCTGCCCATGGCAGGGGGGTTGGAACTGGATGATCTTAAGGTCCTTTCCAACCCTAACTATTCTGTGATTCTATAACTTAGGCAACTGTATCAAAACACTGATCTCCTCTATATTTGGAACTAGTAGGCGCATGCATCAGATATATAGGTATGTAAACACAAAACTAAATTGCATTTGGAGATCTTGACTCAAAGTTGACTTAATAAAACCACCTAGAATCATCTGAGAGATTTAGAGTATCTAAACCACAGACACTACATGGGACCTACAAAAAAGCATCCTTTTGAAAAGCACCTGAGGGCTAAGGTATCTCACAGGGTCAAGACATCTTTAGACAACTACATCAAAGATGTACCTTAAACCAAAAGAGATGATTTCCACAATTTGAAAAGTCTTTATTGAAAGAAACACCTGAGCTTAAAAGACAAAGAGGAACATCTTTCCTTTCCTCTGGGGAGTCCACGATGATGGCTGCTAAAAAGGCACCTCTTTTTGCAGATTTTAAGCATTCATTGAACAGGCATTGGCCTGCCTTTCATGATGATGGACAGACTGTATTTCTTCTTCCTGAACCAAGAAAAAACCTAAACAACTTGCTGGAAGAAACCAAGCAGGATGTTAGGGATGTTGTTTTCCAAAGAAATAGAATGTTAATCAGAAAAAACATGTTGATCAGAAATCTGAAATTGCATAAATGTATGGTGAAACTCCTGGTTATGCTTTGTTTGCAGTGTGGAGAAAGGCTTTCTGAGAGAGCCTTAATTTGGAGGACCACACTAGATTTGCTGCATGTCTTGTCTGATACCTGCACTTTTATAATTTTTAAAGATATATCAGACCTTTATAGTTTTTATCTAAGATGGGGTTAACAGCCTCAGGTATCAAGATGACTCAGGATTTACAGGTGGTGTTGCAGTGTGTAACACCTTTAACTATCTCAGTGACTAATTAGAGAAATCAGAAAACTATTGCAGACAGAATCTGTGTGTGGTTACTGTCCCTCAGGAAGCTGGAGAGAGCTCTTCTACGCCAAAGCCAAGCTAACGGACCTTTGAGCAACACTGGAGATAGAGCTGATACTTGATAAATCAGGCCTGCTTGCAGAAGTTGTCAGTTCTCATTTTCCTTCCTGTAACCTTTACATAGGAATAAGTGACATTCTGCCTTGTACCAGAATCTCTAATGAAACTGAAAGGCTGTTGAAATAATTACCTGGCAAATCAACATGCATATATATATATATAGAGATCATTCCCCTGCACCTTCTCACTTAGGCACCTGATTTCTTGTATCCTTTTTGATATTTAATCATATACATGGAAGAGGGAAAAAAAGAAGACAGACTAGGAGTATAGCATGAAAGACATTAGAGCTGATGTAATGAAATGAAAATCTGGGCTTAAATTCCCTTCTTCCACACGGTTATCTGTTGTCATTCAGGTTATTCTAGGGACCCAGGTCACCTGCATTTTGAGTCCTCTGATCTTTTGGCTGACAAAGGAAATATTAGAACTCTATGTACTTTAAAATGAATTTATATTTACATCCATTTTGCCTATGTATTACATTAACTGTGACATGTAAAAGCAGCTACTGTTAAAGACCCTAACGGTAGGTATTTACACATACTATTTTGATATATCTCACAGGGGGATAGTCACAAAGGCTAACTTGAAACTTGGACACCTAATTTCTCCAGGCTTCCATTACAGTCAGTTCAGGGAGGAATCCTCCAGAGAATGGCTCAGATTAGGAGGCTAACTTCTGTTAGCTTTTCTGACTGTCCCTGAAAGAGTATCATTTTATGACTAATTGACATCCTCAGTCAATTCTCTTGCAAACACTTACTTCAAACATACAGACAACATGAAATTGGTCTCTTGCTGGCATTCCTAGTGCTCTTTCACAGTAGCACCCATTCGTTTCAAGTTATTACAATTATATTGCAACATGCCACTTTAACAGCAAGGTTACTGTATTAAGCAGTACTCAGTTCTTGAATCATCACTACATTACCTCTTTATGGCATCCCTATATTGAAATGTCATACCATGCTCTAAGTATTTATCTAGATGGGTCACATTTGGAGATTTCTTTGTCAAATCAAAGGCCAGGTTAAGGATGATGTTTCTTGAGCTAACAGTACATGACAAGATCCTAAAAAGCCGCGTTAAAAAGGGACTGGACAACTCTAAACCCCAAACTCTTACTTGCATTCACACATCCACAAGGAGATCCAAAGAAGTGTATCTTCTTTGGATAATCCTTGGGAAAGTGAAGAGCAACGCACCCATAATCTGCAAAACCCCTTCACTGTGCTGTTGCTGTTTCTTTATATGAAAAATAAGTTTTCTCCTTGGAGTCTCATATAGCATGGTAAAATGCTCATAAGCCCACCTCTGCTAAGACATCTCAAAGCCTGTTATCTAGTAATGCAACGAATCATGTATTCATTTCCAGCATTCATCAATGCTTTAAACAGAAAGGCTTGAGCTCCTTGTCAGCAGCTCAGATACTCTTATGACTGTTGTACAGATTTTAAAGGAAGATGTAATGATTCAGTTATGTATTACTAACTGGCACTTCTAGGATCAGTTAACACCAAACCATACATAACATGTATTTACTGGCAGATAGTTTCTAGTTTCCAACAGTTAGAAACTTGTCACTCGTGCCGCAAAGAGCAGGAAAACAAGTTGCTTATCTTGTGTGCTACATATTTACAAAATGAAATCCAAAGTCCTACATTTCTTAAGTTCCTAATGTCCCTTTTGTTGTTTTCATTATTATTTCTCTGTAAAAAGACTAAAGCTCTGTACTCTATGTCTGAACGAAAAATAGCCAAAAAGTCCAAGTTCTAAGTTGGAGGAAATACCAACCTAGAGATTTTAGGTATTTGAAAATATTAGGAGAAGGATAAGGATTCCTGTGAACACAGTGGAAACTGAACTGAAACTTATTGTAGCAATTTTACATCTGTCTCTGGGCATCTTTGCATTTTTTATCATCCCAAGTGCTGAAAGTGGGAAAATAATAAAAGAGTGTTATTGCAAAATGAGATTACATCAAATCCATGAAAAACAGCTCTGGATTTCTGAGTAGGATAACAGTGCAAAGTCTACATCAGTGTGGTTTTCAGCTCAAAAGCTTTATAATCACTGCTCAGAAATGCTTGAAATAGCTAAAGTTTTTGAAACCATAAAGACATTGGGCTTCCTATAATGCTTATTTTCAAGTTTTCAGTCTGAAGGAGGCTTATTTCTACTTTTAACAAGGAGGGACAGCAGGAACCCTGGAGAGAGATTCATCACACCTAAGTTAGACATCTGCATCTGAGCTAGTCACCCTAGGCTCCCTTTCTAGTCAAGAGGAACGAATAGCATTGTTACAGTATGAGACATCTGTCTCCTTTAGACTTCTTCTTCAAGATGACATGTTTTTCGACCTAAAATCCACTGTTTCTCTTCTTTGATTTTAACAGGAGTCTGGTTAACTAGCTCAGATAGCAGATGTTTAAAACTGGATGTGGAAATGCTACTTTTGCTGTGTCCAAACCCTTCCAGAGTGGGCACGGTGTACATGTATATATGGACTATATTCCTCAATATCAGCTGCCACACTAACATATAGTAATGTATCACTGAAGGTGAAATATAACATTAAAGAGAAGCAAGGAGGTTGAGACCAATGCAAGTGAGTGCTTAATAATAATATTCAGCTAAATAAATGAAAGTAATTATTCTTGTCATATTTACTAATGGTTTTGATGAACAGGCACTGAGGGGACTTGATTCTTTACAGTTTTTTTGAGATCTCATTTCATGGATGAGAAAAATATCTACTCTTAAGTAGGGGATATATGTCAAGAGTCCTAATGTTTATCCCTCAGTAGCTACTTTCACATCTATAACTCACAGCGAGGAGATATTCTCTTTCCCTGTTTTTACATGACCTTGGTGGTTCAACCCTACTGAACACAGGTGAATTCTTAACATGCCTTCTTACTGCATCTTACAGACACTGTTACTCTCCTTCTAGATTGCTCACAATTATATTTATTGTTAAGAAATGCTGGTGTACATCCAAGCCTACGTGAGAAACAAAAGATTGTGTCTGCACACAGCAATAAGAAAAATGCTTCTTGAAGAAGCATTTGTAAAAAGGATCTTTTTACTAAATAGTAACTAAATAGATTCAGGAAATCCCCTCAGCTGAAGAGTTCCTGTAGCTACAAAATGGCCCTAAAGAAGATTGACATTTCCATGTGCAGGTGAGTCTCCAAACTCTCTATCCTCTCTGAGAAAAATTAGGAGTGAGTAAATTAAGTGGGCAGAATGTCTGTGCATTGATTGAACTGAACTAAAAAATGCTGTACCATATTCTGAAACAGAAAGGTTGTGATAGATCCTGATGTGTGTTCTTGTAGGAAGAAAAGAGACCTACCATCTCTTTTACTCTTTCACCCAGATACTGTAAATAAAAAGCAAGAAAAACATCTAATTTCTAAGTCCATTGATTCAGTTTTAGACTCTGTATTCATCCATCATTTCCAACACTAACCTCATGAGTGTTACTTCTTTTTTCTTTTAAGAGTAGATACATTAGGAAAAAAAGGAAGAAGAAAAAATGCAGACTTACTGATCCTGGCCTTGTAATAAAACACTCAATCATTACTTTTTGTGTCAAATCTACCGTTTCCAATCACATCTTTTTTCCTCAACTGGAAAAAAGGAAAAGATGGCAGGGATTGCAGTCAAAGATAGAGCAGCAGTGTTCAGAGCTAAATTCAGCAATGATAAAGTGGCAGTGGGAAACGAATGTTAATGGTTTCTTCCATTCATCCCCTGTATTGTGAAGACTCTTATATCTCTTTCACAGTCTAGAGAGTCATTACAAGAACAGACTTAATTCTAGTGTTCCAGATAACTGTGTTGGAAAACAGGCTTTGCAGGTTAAGAGATGTGTCACCTCTTTTGTCTGGTACACTTTGTCTTATGGTGGTGATCTTACACAAAACTGTTGCTGCTGTCTCATTATGTGCAGCAGTATGGGGAGGTTCTGCATAATGTAAAGAAATGTTTTCAACATTTACCTAGTCTTCGTAGATTTCAAGTCAGAAAAGACCATTAAAACACAGTCTGATCTCTAGTCATGTACATAAAAATTTCAGTCAAAAATTCCTGTATCACATTTACAGCTTCTGTTTGAAGTATCACAAACTTAACTGGAGGACAGCCAGTCTCAACTTTTGAACTTCACACGGTGAGGAATTCACCGTACACCTAAGAAGGCTTTTCCGATGCATAAATTGCTTTATTTAGTTTATGTACCTTATTTCTAGTCTGGGTTTATCTAGTATCAGCTTCTACCCACTGAAACTCATTATGAATTTCCAGTAAATTAAAAAGCCATTAACATCAGACGGCTTTCCTCACTTAAGTGCTTGTAAACCATGATGAAATCACCTCTTAAATTTCATTACAAAACAAACTGATTGATAATGTTTACTGTATCTACTTAAAATACATTAACTGCTTATTGAAGTTATTAGGTAGCAAATATACCGGCATGCTCTCTAAAAACTTTCATAATCTCTCTAGTGCATCATAAACCCAATATTCATGAATGGCATTTCTTGGAACACAGGATAACCCAGAGTGAAAACAGAAACATGCACTGAAATGCTCACACACCTTGTCAGTGTGTACAGGGATTTTCTCATAGCCTGCACTATGTTTCAAAACAGAAAGGCATGGTTTTACATTTTTCAGCTGTAAAATTCTTCCTGTCTTTCTCTCCAGAGCCTAATGGGTTGTTTACCAAAACTCCCAAATGCACCAGTTCTTGTCTTTCTAGTATGGAAGCAGTTAGGATCTCCCTCAGAGTTTCTAAAATCTGCTCAGAAAATCCAGTCTGCGGCTCCCTTCCAGCTAGTAATGTTCAATCTGCTGTTAATAAGGGAATTTCCCCTTCTAGTTTTGTAGATAAGAAACATATCTTCTAAATACTAAATGTTTGACACATCTATATATGACAAGAATCCAATTCCCCCATGCCGCAAATTGTTATCCTGTCTCGTTATCCAAAGCAAGTCAGATATATAAATCTTTGCTGTTTTTTTGTCTTATGGACTTAGTCAGAACCTCAGTGTTAAACAATTAGCTAAGAGCTGCTTCAGCTCTCTCTCAATCCATAAATTGTTACAAAACTTGTTATTCTGGAATGTATCTTCTAGCGAGAGCATGCTTTAAGAATGAAAAATGGTTGTCACTAGTTTTGAGATCAATTCATGGCAGCAGCAACATATTCCAGCCTTGAATGGTGTTTAGCTAAGGCTACCCATTGTTTCCAATGCCTGTTACTATAAGTGTTTGCTATATACCTGATTTGGATTGATCTGGTTTGGATCATAAAAATTCTTTTAAATGCATCTATAGCAGTATTTTGTGCCACTTTCTATAAGAAATGAGAGGATCAATATATCGTTATCCTTTGTGCTGGTATAGCACAATGACAGCTAACTCGTAACAGTCATGGTTTGCTGTTAGCTATTGCTGAATACTATAAACCTATGCTGAATATTATAAACCTATAAACATAACTCTATGGTTAATATTGTACATCTGGGAAAGAAGCTTAATTCTAGGCAATCCTGGCTGATTTCTATGAGTTGAGAATGTCAGGTGTAAAAAAAGGCAAGCTCCATAATCCCGAATGATATTTTCATTTTAGCACTTTATCATCATTCAGTATGTTTTGAGATGGATCAGAAACATGAAGCCAGAATTGCACCAGCCCCTGACTTGGTTCCAGAGTGGAGGTGGCACAGTTCAAGTTTCACATTGGTGCAGTAGCATCAGGGCTTGAAGTTTCTAGGTCCACAGGTAGAAAATAACTTGCCTTTAAATGCGTAGTGTTGTCTGATTATTTCGATATACAGATAGTGCTTATTATATATAAGGATGCTGAGGAGGGACTCTTCATTAGGAACTGTAGTGATAGGACAAGGGGTAAAGGGTTAAAACTTAAACAGGGGAAGTTTAGATTGGACATAAGGAAGAAGTTCTTTACTGTGAGGGTGGTGAGGCACTGGAATGGGTTGCCCAGGGAAGTTGTGAATGCTCCTTCCCTGGCGGTGTTCAAGGCCAGATTGGACAGAGGCTTGGGTGGCATGGTTTACTGGGAGGTGTCCCTGCCCATGGCAGGGGGCTGGAACTGGATGATCTTAAAGTCCTTTCCAACCCTAACTATTCTATGATTCTATCTTAAGGTCCTTTCCAACCCTAACTATGCTATGATTCTATTCTATTCTATGAATCAATATGTTTGGATAAGATAGCAGGTTCAAGTCTTCCTTCAACTTACTAGAGATTTCAAAAGTTGTGTTATGATGCCATGAGTTGATGACATTTCACAGATAAATGGGTGAATTATGTTTGTATAGGGGTATTCAAATATTCAATATATTCACTTTGTTCCTTATCCTTGCTTTAGATTTGTTTACTGGGTTATTACATGATACATCTATTCATGCGACATGAGAATAGTAGCACTAGTAGTTACTTGTGTGGATTTGACTTGACAATCTCTCTTCCTTCCTGTATTCCTTTTTTCCTAGTATTTTTATTTTTTTTAACTATTTGTCTTGACACAGCTCCAGCTACTTCTCTCAGCTTCTAAGTCTCAAAGCTACCATCTGGCCTGTATCTTGGAAAAGCTGTTCTCAGTGTAGAATCTCCCTTATTTGATACTCCAGCTATGGCTTCTTATACTCTCTACTCCTACTATCCTAGGCATGCTAATAAAAAACAACAACAAATACTACTAAAGGAAACTGAAGTGAAATTTCTATGGCAGGAAAGAATTCATGCCAATGATGCTGAACAAATTTGAATTCGCTTCAAATACTAAGAATCTGCTTTCTTGGAATAAAGAAAACCAAAAGCAAAACAAAACAAAAAACGCCTCTTCAGCCCCAAATACCAAAAACCCCACCTGATGTGTTTCTGCAGCAGATAATATAGGAAGAAACACCCTCTCCATCATGACACTACAATACTTCAGCTGACATCCTACTTGCTGCTGTTATTCTACTATAGAGAATGACAAAATGACCAGCCAGCCTTTTAATTTCCTACAGGATATAACAAAGCTCATGAATTTTTCTTTAGAATATTTGTATCTTTATTGTGGCATACCAAAATATCACCGTTAGCTTCATTTTTTATCATTATTTTAAGAAAAGTGAATGTATCACTTCCTAGAATGTAGTATAATATACTAATTGCAGAAATTTCCCTGAATTAAACACTTCCCAGATCTGATTTGCAGTACTCATACCCTGAACTTTGATTTGTCAAGAGCTAACTGCACAGCAGTACAATAGCAAGCAGGGGCAGAGCAGCAAATCGCACTGATTCAATTGTGACAGAGACTGGTTGAAAAAGACACTTTCACAAATTGAAATTTCATGTCGGAAATAAGTTTCACAGAATTCTACAAGAAGAAACCAAATCTGAATAGTAACTGAAACTTGAGGGGAAAAAAAGAGGCCTGAGTGCTTTTTGCTCTAGCATTTTAATATAGTTTTTTTAATAGCTTTGAATATTCTATTGATTAAAATCATGGATCAATAGAATCATAGAATACCAGGTTGGAAGGGACCTCAAGGTTCATCTGGCCCAAACCTCTTGGCAAAGGATAACCTGAATGAGATGGCCCAGCACCCTGTCCAGCTGAATCTTAACAGTGTCCAACATTGAGGAGTCACTGCTTCCCTGGGGAGATTATTCCAATGGGTGATTTCTCTCACTGTGAAAAATCTTTCCTTTGTGTCAAGTCAGAATCTCTACAGGAGTAACTTGTCCCCATCACCCCTCACCTTCTCCATGTGACTTTTTGTAAAAAGGGAGTCCCCATCTTCTTTGTAGACACCCTTTAGATGCTGGCACATGGGAAAAAGGTCTCCCCAGAGCATTCTTTTCTCTAGGTTGAACAAACCTAACTCTCCCTTTCTTCACAGGCAGGACAGCCTGGCCCTTCTCTGGACAGCCTCCAGCCTGTCCAAACCTTTTTTTGTATAGTGGCAACCAAAATAAAATTAGAAGATTACAAGTCATGAGGAGAGGCTGAGAAAACTGGATTTCCTCAATCTGGAAAAAAGAAACGTAAAAGGAGACCTTATTGTTGTTTACAGCTATCTAATCAGAAAGTATAAAGTGGATAAAACCAGACGCTTCTTAGTAAATACAGAGCAGAATAACAAATGGTAAAGGATAAGCTGCAGTATGGAAAAGTATGACTATATATTAGGAGAAACATTCATAAGAAAGGTAACAAAATGCTGGAGAGGTCAGCATGAAGAGCTTGGCAGTCTCCATTCTTGATATGTCAAAAATACAACTGGAAAAGACTCCAAGAAATCTGATGTAATATGGCCCTGCTTTGAGGTGCAGACTGGACAAAATGTTCTCCAGAGGTCCTTTCCATCTTAAATTACGCTATGATATGACATCATGTCTTAGTGATTTAAAGTCTAAAAAGCTACTGTCATTTTGTTGTCTTATAAATTCTTCTGCTGCTTTAGTTATAATTTCTGTATATTATAAATTCTTCTTCTGCTTTAGTTATAATTTCTGGATATTCTTTTTGGCAATAAATGCAACTCAATTCTTCTTGTCTCCAATTATTTGATAGCAGAATTCTATTTATGTCAAGAACAAGTTTTCCCTCGGATGTTCAATCTGATATCCCATTAAACATTTAAATGGCTATTTGATTTGCCTGATTTCATTTCTCAGTGCTTTGGTGTTTTTTCTATGGCAGAAATTCTATTTTTTGTTTGAGTTTTTCCATGTTGCTCAACTCTTCTAAGTCTTTATTTCTGCAGTTTTCAGTGTGAGAATAGTGGTCTACTCTACATTTAAGATGGGACAGCACTGGTATGTAGAATGGCATAATCTATGACTTGCTGTTGTCTATTACTTTCCTTATTCAAAAATCTTTAGCTTTCTAACAGCAGCAGCACTTTAAGTAAAAGGTGATATGCATAAATATGCTATACATAATTAAAATATATTAAGGCTGTATTTCTATGAGTAGAGACTTTCATTAAGGGTAACAGGCAATAAGGGGGGGTATGTTAAGATCTCAATTGCAATGTCCATCTGTTACCTACAGGAAAAATAACATCACTTTCCCTTGGAAATAATTCCTGGCTCAGAAACAGAGCGCAAAACCACAGCATAGTCTCTGCTAACTGAGGGTTATTTTTGCTTAGTATGAAGATGAATGAATATAAATCTGACTTGACTGCTTGGGTTTAGTGGTGATCCTATTTCTAGGCTGAATGAGAAGCATTATTCTGTGGCTATTCTGCTCATGTTTCCAGTATTTTAGTATCTCCTAGACTATAATTCTTATCTTTCTATTAATCCTATTAGGAATCCATTTTGTGAAGAAAGGACAAGGTATAAGTCTAAATATTTTACACACTAGTTTAGAT
The DNA here is from genome assembly GCA_025448015.1 of Bolborhynchus lineola. Classification (NCBI taxonomy): domain Eukaryota; kingdom Metazoa; phylum Chordata; class Aves; order Psittaciformes; family Psittacidae; genus Bolborhynchus; species Bolborhynchus lineola. The sequence continues at coordinate 10,509 of JAOEHX010037463.1, forward strand.
TTTCAAGATACATTGAGTCCCGACCAACACCAGCTAAACTACATTGGCTTTTTGTGAGCTTCTTCACGTTGGTCACACCTCCACTTAGAAGACAATTATATATTGCATAGATTTTGACACCCCAAAAACTACTTACTGGGTGAATTCACATTTTTCCTAATGGTCTGATCTCTGCAGCTCACAGGATTGTATGAAAGAGTTTTGGGGATATTGTTGAGTAAATTAATCTCATTTGATTGACCATAGTCTTGGCAACTACAACTACCTTTGCTGGGTTAATACTCAAAGGTCTAGCATTCCTGTTGGATTACCTCTGTGAGCTCCACATGTGATGCTCACCAAACTGAGGAATGCAATGCAATTATTCAGAAACAAGACCCACCTGAGCTGTTGTGCCCAGGTACCATGGTGCAACATGAAGAGTTTGCAACCTGAGTTTTGAAAGTGGGATTATCTTACTCAGCCCACTCCTATATGTGAGGAAAAATATAAATCAATTGAGAGTAAAAGGCATGAAGCCCTGTCATCTTGTTCCCCTCTGAAACTGCTCATGGGTTGGAAAAATAAGGCTAAAATTGTTCAGTGGATCTTTTCTGAAGGTAGATTTGAGACTGCTGTGGCAAATTTTATGCATTTTTAGGCGCATGTACATATGTAAAATGTTTATTTGTGTTTCTTAAATAATTTTTTTCACAGATTACGCAAAACAGTAACACAATTCTTTTGCATGAAGGCACAATATTACATAGGTTGCAGTTTAACACAGAAAGTAACTATTAGTACGATGTCATGTTTCTTTGACAAGCACATTCTCTTGCAATTTATTAAAGTGAGGTCAACTCAAACTTTACATTGCTTTTCCTAGAAAATGCCACAAGGTGAGAAAGTCTAACAAAACATCTCTGCTGATTTTATAGCCATGCTCTCATAGAAGGAAAGAGAATTAAACACTCAGTGCAAAATTTTACCGTAAATGCATATGTAGGATTTCTATTCATTGAGAACTATTGAAGAACGACTTGATTCCCAAGTAGTAAACTTCCATTTGTCTTTATAATCAGGTAACCAAGTCCACATAGTAACAAATCCACACACAGTATTTTAGCATAAACACACCCAAAGATATTTAGGGAAGAAACTATTGCCTTGTTTCATTGAAGCTCACATCAGGTAAATGCATACAAAAAAATACAGCTTTGCTTTGCTCTTCCACCTCTCATTTGGGTAAAACTGTGGTCACCTCCTCCAGCCTAATATCTTTATTTGTTTCAGATATCCTGGTGCATAACATTATTGAATTTGAATATTTTAAGTAGTTAAGTCCCTTTGGCTGGGGTGCTGTTAATGGCCATATGTCATGGCTTTACCCCAGTCAACAACTAAGTACCATGCAGCTGCTCACTCATGCCCTCCAAAATCAGGTGGGAGGAGAATGAGAAAAAGGTAAAACCCACAAGTTGAGGTAAGAACAGTTTAATAATTGAAATAAAGTTAAATACTAATATAATACAATATAAGGACAACAATAAAAATAATAATAGCAAAAAGAGAGGAATACACCCCAAGAAAGAAAAGCAATGCACAATACAATTTCTCAGCCCACACTGACAAACACCCAGCCTGTTCCCAAGCAGCAATCAGCACCTCCAGCCAACTCCCTTGGTTTATATACTGGGCATGATGTGCTGTGGTATGGAATATCCCTTTGGCTAGTTTGGGTCAGGTGTCCTGTCTCTGCTGCCTCCTGGCTTCTTCTGCCTCTCCTCACTGTTAGAGCATGAGACTGAAAAGTTTTTGATCAGGGTAAGTGTTACAGAGCAACAACTAACACATCAGTATGTTATCAGCATTTTCCTCAGACTAAAGCCAAAACATAGTGCTGCACCAGCTACACAGAAGAAAATTAACTATCCCAGCCAAATACAAGACAACATACATTATGTAGTTGGTGATAAGAAGCACACAAAGTTACTTTAAATAATCTCCAAGTGACAAAAAAGGAGGTGTCAAGACAGCTTTTGAGGAAACATGGAGAACCCTGCTCTAATCATGTTGATCTTGAAGTGGCCATTACAGGCACAATCACAGGACAAGCTGGAGAGACAGTGGGTTTTTATCTGGACAAACAGGCATAAGTCTGAGTCTGTCATTTCTCAGCAAATTTATATTTAATGGTATTTCCAAGAAGAAAGCGTAGAAAAAAAGAACAGAAAAATGTTGGGAATTAAATAAAAAAACTCAGCAATGTGGCGAACATCAGCTAAAGACCAATCAAGCGAACAAGTACTTTGCTGAAGGGGGAATTAGAACTGAACATCAAAAGAAAGAGAAGAAACAAGTGGAGGTGCATCACAGTAAAGAAGATGAACACATTGCAATTAAACATTGAGTATAAAAACTCAACTCAGAGATGAAGCTTTTGCCCCTAAATAATAGTTCACATGCACATTCGCAGAGGAAACAGTTTTTAATGAGAAATTCCTTCAACTCCTTTCATTAGGAAATGAGAAGTTTAATTAGAGGAGTATTTGGTGATATTTTTTCTTCCCTCCCTCCCTTCAGTAATTCAGCCCCACTCATGCCGTATTCCACTTTTGTAATTGGAGAATTTTCCTATTTATCATAAAGGGAGCAAGACACGAGGTCTTGCCAACAGAAGAAAGCTGAGAGGATTAAAGTAGAGAGGAACTTTGCTAATAAGGAGGGAAATAGTAAGAAAGAGTTAATGAAAATTCACACAGAAGAGGAGAAAGCACAGGAGTGGGAAAACAGTGAGGATCAGAACCCCAGTGTGTTCAAGAGCTAATAAGCAAGATTTCTCCTCAGTTTTGGGAGGTTTTGTTTAGATTTGGTTCTTTTTTCCCCAAAGGTTTCTGTTTGCAGAGGACACATATGCTAAAATATGTATTTTTTTAAAGGTCACCGTTTGATATTTTCACAGAAAAAAATGTAGAAGAAGTGAAAATATAATTTTTGAGCTGGAAAGGGCTACTCAGGTCAGTGATAAGAGAGTGAACATATGATAATACAGCAAATAAGCTAAGAAGTCAGAGCTAGACCACTATTATTTCTACATTAAAGGCTCATATAGACAGCAAGCAACATTTATATCAAAACAGTATATTGAAATGCAATCAGGCTGCTGTACATGATGAACTCTGTTTGTTTTCTCTCTTTTCTCCAGGCTTTATCTTACACATTCCCTGGTACAGGAGAGAAAGGCAGCCCACATAAGACCCCAAGAGAAAGCAAGCTGTGGCATAGACACAGTGACTGTGATCACACTGAAGACTGCAACTCAGCAGCTAATGTAAAGGTTGGGAGGATAAGACAGTGGCACTAGTCAAACGGGCGGTAGGGTTTGAATAAAGTTTAAATCAATTTATATATGGTATTTTGAATTAATCTTTATAAACTAATTATAGAAAAATGAATCAGGCTGAAAGAAGAAGGAAAACAGTACAAGCATTAGAGGATCACTGAGAGTGATTTCCAATTATGTTGACCTGCTTATGATTCCGAATTGAAATATTATTTATAATGCAATAGTAGCTAATGACCAATTTTTTTCCTCCTGTAGAATGTGTTGCAATACAGAAGAAAAAAGAAGCATCTGCCTTGTCTGCCAGATGATTTCTGTGTTCCTGGTCTAATCCTGACCAATAATAGCTCACTGAATTCCTATAGCATCTGCATACAAAGTGGTCAAAATATCACAAATACATCTGCGTCTGATAAAGACAAAAACCTGGATAAGCAATTACTGCAACTGATATTTCAAATTATTTAGTAAATTATAAGTCCTATGTCTTTTGTAACAAGTCGAGTTCAAATAAAAAAGTCACAATACTTAAGTGAATATCCCAGAATAACTTTAAAACCCCTTATCAGAGCTGTCTTTCAAACTCCAAACTCCTAACTCTTCATCTACCTACTGGAACTGCAACATCCCTAACAAGCTACGTGCACAGTTTTGACTGAAATAGCAGCATTTGTACAGTATTTCAGAAAAGGCTACACAGCTTTTTGGGGGAAACAAATGAATTATGCATCTTAAATATCAACAAATATTTATACAGCTAACAATCTGCAGCTTAAGTGGTCTCTAGAAATTTAAAGAAAGGGCATATTGTAGTGCTTCATGATAAACTCAATAATAATTAGAATTCCTACCAGGCTGTTAACTAATACAGACATATTAAAGCGTATTTTTAGCTGAGCTTATTATGTTCTAATAAAATTTAAAGAAGCATAGCTGAAGGGGAAGAAGTAGCAGCATCTGGTCTATTACCAGCTCTACATTCTGTTGTGCCATTTAGACACTGCCAGTGTGTATGTTTTTGAAATGCTGAAATGAAGCCCTAGATTGAGCCACTATTACTGCTTTACAAATAGTTTGTGTATAATCCTCTGCTTTTAAATTCTGTGATGTAGCTTTCCTGGAGGGATACAGTCCTGAAAGTATCATCCTAAATTATGGACCCAGCTCAACAGAAGCAATGGCTCTCAATCCTTATGGCAGCCTGCTCATAGAATCATAGAACCGTAGAATCATAGGACCGTAGAATCACAGAACCATAGAATTATAGAACCGTAGAATCATAGAACCGTAGAATCATAGGACCGTAGAATCATAGGATAGTTAGGGTTGGAAAGGACCTTAACATCTTCCAGGTCCAACCCCCCTGCCATGGGCAAGTTCGCCCCACACAAAGACATGTCACCCAAAACCAGCTCCCACCACTCATACTCCTGAACACAGCTGCAGTGCTCTCTTTGATACCCAGGCTTATTAAAAGCAGATTCTAATTTATTTAGTAACTTCTTTTACATCTAACCTCTAACTGCTGCATGACCGATGTCTGTCTCATGGCCAGGAATCTCTGCTGCTCAATGGAGATGGTACAAATGTTAAATGGAAGTTGATTAGTTTTGAAGTTATAGACTTTCCTTAAGTGGTAAGCGGTACAGATTGCTCTGGAGGACATCAGATCTCAGAGCAAAGAAGAATCTGAGCCTTTAGATATGATTTTAAGGAATTACTGTTGCATTGAAAAACAGCTCTTGAACTCTCTGCCAACACAAAAGTCACTTGCACACTTTGACTCCTCCCTTTACATCTGCTTGCAGGCTGATAGAGTCAGGGAGTCTGTCCAGCTGCACATCTAAATTATGATGGGTTTATTCTTATTTTACTGGGTATCACTGGTGCTTGACAAGGTGTGAAATCTGAGGACACAATGGCTTGTGGAGCTTGTTGAGCACCTCAGATGGTGTCATTCAGATACCTTAAGGAATGTCTCCCCTGGGTTATTTCACAGAAATGATATTATAATCTGAGAAGTTGTTCCACCAGGTTTGATTTCCTTTAGGAATCAGGAAGAAACAGAGTTTAGTTGACATCAGGTTTTCATGTTCTCATTTATGGATAGCAGAAGGAAACAGCAGTCCTAGTCCTATTTACTGAGTATGGTTTGATTTAGGGAGCAAAATGATATGGTTAGGGGTCTAAATCACTTCTGGGAAAGCACATGAACAGAAATCAGTTTAATGATATGTGAAGCATTAAAAATAAATATTTCATCTCTCTTTTTTCTTTTTTAATAACGTCAATTATACTTAATCTATGGTGTAAATCCATTACTGCAGCCCTTTTCCCTCTAGGGATTTCCGTACATGAGCATCCTTTATTACTATGTAATTTGCATATAATAGAAAAAAGAAAAAGGAAATGAAAGGAAGACAAAGGAAAGGAAGGTATTGAACAAGGTACCACGGAAGCCAATCTGGGAATACCATTACTTATGAGAATGACTGCCTATTACAGACTGCCCACGGGGATGTAAAACAAATGCACAAAGGTGGATTAGTGGGAGAGCTGCTTGTCAGTGCAGAGTCAGGATAAAACTTGTTAAGCTCTCCTTGTAAGACTGTTTTGAAAGCCTGACCAAGCAAAGCATCCTAAACCATCATTAATGCAAATAAATAAGAGCCTAGCAGGAATGTGATCCGTGTCATAATGCAACTAACATGCCTAGACACAAGAGGGTTTTTAAGTCAGAAAATAAATGAGAAGGTTATTGGCAACTCCTTTCTCTCTAGAGAAATGATCTTCAACATCTTTAAGTTTCAGCATGTTACTAATTTTTCCAGCAGGGATATTCTAACTTAGGATATAAGTTTCTATATATTAACTTACAGTAAAGTTTAATGCCAATAGGCTTGGTTTTTAACTGCCTTTCATAAGGGCTTTCACAGGACTGCAGAGATCCAGGAGACCTCCAAGAGCATAGGATGAAGAGCACTCAGGTAGTACTGTCTGCTTGCAGATGACACTAAAAAAGCAAATATTCTAAATGCTAAATCCATGAAAGATTACACCATGTTTACGGTTTCTTAATATCATTACACTACTACTCAATTCAGGAAACATAATTCCACACCTGTTAGCTCTTAAGTAAGAGCACCTCTCCCAAGGAGCTGCAACATTCCTTCACCCTTCCTCCTCCTGTACTGGTTTCTCCCTATGCCCACTACCCCCTTTCAATAGCACATCCTTTCTCAGCAGGCACAGACTCTAATTGCTAAAACCAGAAATATCTACTTTTTCCTATTAAATGTTTATATATTAGGGCAAAAAGTGATTATAGTTGTTTAGTGGAAAATTTGAACTCAGTTTCTGTGCAACTGCACCAGGTGACAAGTAATACAGAGGAGCAGTAAATTATTACGGAGAGGGACTCTTCATCAGGGATTGCAGTGATAGTACAAGGGGTGATAGGTTTAAACTGAAACAGAGGAAGTTGAGGTTAGATATAAGGAAGAAGTTCTTTACTGTAAGGGTGGTGAGGCATTGGAACAGGTTGCCCAAAGACGTGGTACATGCTCCATCCCTGGCAGTGTTCAAGGACAGGTTGGACAGAGTCTTGAGTGTCATGGTCTAGTGTGAGGCATCCTTGCCGTTGGCAGGGGGTTGGAACTGGATGACCTTCAGGTCCTTTCCAACAAAAAACATTTTATGATTCTATGTTTTTTTGTATTTTTCAAATGTTTATGTAGTGTATTTAGAATTCACAGTGTACTTTATAAACAAGGTTAGGGTGTGCACTCCATTTTTTTCTTGATTCTACCTATTTATCCAATTTCTGTAGTACCTCAGGGTCTCAAAGCCCTTTGAAGTATTTCATAGAACACATAAAAGTCTTATCTTGTTAAGATGGGAGAGGAAAACAACAGTGTTATTATATTTAGGTAACAAAAGAGGATCAGAACCCTGAACTCTTCTGACAAAGACATCTTCATCCCAGTTGCAATTCTGTGCATCTGCATCTGTAAGGATCTAGGAAAGCAAGTGGAGGTTTATGTTTTCATAGGAAAGCAAGTGGAGGCTTATGTTTTCAAGGTATCTGAACAGCAGACTATGCACCTCTGAGTTTGAGTTTATTTATATCTGTGATGACCATTGATTTAAGCAAACCAGAGCTGCTTAAAATATGTCACCAAAGCTGTCTCTGTAGCCCAAATTTCCTTACAGCTTTACAAAAACATAGCCTTTTTTGGCATTTTAAAGACTGTTGTAGTCTTTAAATAGTTAACGCTATTTTCTTGTTTTCTATATGGGTGGACGGCACCTCCTAGTGCAATGCTCACTGTTGCTCAAATGGACTTATTTATCTTTGTTTGAGACATTTTTAACCAGTCTCTGAACTGGAGAGATTCAAAGAACATCATTTTCCACTGCATGCTAATTAGCTTGATAATTTTATTTATTTAAGCTTATTAAGGAATCTGGTAAATTAATACATGGCAACATAATACATCTTTCAGGTTTCCCACAGCTGATTACTCGGAAGGCTGTTTAACAGCGCAGCATGGCTCACGGAATGATGGTCTTGTGGGATTTGCAAATTACTGAAGGAGCAGGGTTTCTTGCACAAGTTGTATCTGTGGCTCATTGAATTGTGTGCAAAGTAAGGTGTTAATTGTGTCAATAAACAGAACCAGAGTGCCTTTCACAGGCCCCATGATAACCACTCTTGCCTCAGCTGAGGTTCCTCAAATGTTCTTGGGCTGTATTTTTCCACAGTTGACTTGTATCACACAGTTAGTATTTGTCCCTCACTCATGCACCAAGAGAATTGGAACTGCTGGTGAGACATCCACCAGGCCCATTCTGCACCCGGCATAGAGCAAATGTCAAAAGAAAACCAGTAAGCTACTGCCACAGACCACCAATCGGCAGTAAAATGGCATTTTCATCGGTAGCACCATAACCATTTTGCATCCATGCAAAACCCACATTCATTGCAAATTCATTTGCCTCTGCTATTCCTTGTTAAAATAGTTTCAAAAGTGTAAATCTAGATTCCAATTTGCACAGCCTCGGACTTATGACTGGGGGGGAAAGGCAAAGGATACAGGCAGCTCTACATTGTGATTTGCAATATTCTCTTTAGCAGTCCATTACAGTTTCAGCCACATCCGAGATCTCCCATAATAGGTTATATTGAAACAAAGATGTATTTCAGAAAAGCTTAACTTTATATCTTAAGATTTTAGGGAAAGCACTCTAACAAATGGGAAGTGAATGGAAATACCATTGATTATTGTAAAGAACACCCTAAATACTGGCAAAGGTCTTTTTTTGGGTTCCTTATTACACAGCGATTATCACAAAATTGCAGTGCATCTCATCCTTTTTTAGCTGGTCAGACGACATTGCCTTAAAATACATACGTAGCAACAAAGTTTGTAAACCATTATGCAGGAAAAATTTAATCATTACTAATCATGTGCTGAATAAGAGCTAAATTATTTTCAGTCATCAGCATAAAGAAGAGATTAATAAACCCGGTGAATCAAATATGAGATGAAGCCACTACAATCCTTTTTATTAACTGGAAATTCAGTAGTTCTTTCTTTTTTTTCTGTTTTCTTCTTTTTTTTTCCCCTACTTTAAGAAAGGTGTTTTCATACTTAGCACAACCTGGTACATGTCTCCCAGTGGAGATCTGCAACGAGTGGTGCTCTTCAGGAGTCAGTATTAGGACTGGCGCTGTTCCATGTCTCTGTCAGTGACATGGACAAGTGGGAATGAATGCACCCTCAGCAAATTTGCTGATGACATCAAGCTCTGTGGTATGGTCAACATGCTAGAGGGAAGGGATGGTATCCAGAAGGACCTTGACACACTACAGAGGTGGGCCAATGCCAAACTCATGAAATTCAACAAGGCCAAGTGCAAGGTCCTACACATGGGTCAGGGCAATCCCAGCACAGCTAAAGGTTGGGTGGAGAAGAAATTCAGAGCAGCTTGGGGGTGCTGGGTGAGAAACTTCCCATGACCCAACAATGAGCTCTTGCAGCCCAGAAAAACAACCAGGTTCTGCAGTGCACACCCAGAGCATGAGCAGCAGGTATAGGGAGAGGATTTTCCGCCTCTACTGCGCTCTGGGGAGACCCCCTCCCGCAGTCCTGATCCAACTCTGGGGAAGCACCACAAAAGGGACACAGAGCTGTTTGAGCGAGTTCAGAGGAGGTCATGGGGATGATCAGAGGAAATTCTTTACTATGAGTGTTCTGAGGTGCTGGCACAGGGTGCCCAGAGAAGCTGTGGCTGCCCCATCCCTGGCAGTGT
>JAOEHX010037468.1:0-11948 GCA_025448015.1 Bolborhynchus lineola
TTCTGGTGTCCTCAGCATAAAAAGGACATGCAACTGTTGGAACAAGTCCAGAGGAGGGCCATGAGGATGATCAGGGGGCTGGAGCACCTCCTGTATGAAGACAGGCTGAGAAAGTTGGGGCTGTTCAGCCTGGAGAACTTAAATCTGAGTGGAGACCTCATAGCAGCCTTCCAGTATCTGAAGGGGGCCTATAGGGATGCTGGGGATGGACTATTCATTAGAGACTTTAGTGATAAGACAAGAGGTAATGGGTTCAAACCTAAAGAGAAGTTTAGATTAGATATAAGGAAGAAATTCTTTACTGTGAGGGTGGTGAGGCACTGGAGTGGGTTGCCCAGGGAAGTTGTGAATGCTCCATCCCTGGCAGTGTTCAAGGCCAGGTGAGACAGAGCCTTGGGTGACATGGTTTAGTGTGAGGTTTCCCTGTTCATGGCAGGGGGGTTGGAACTAGGTGATCTTCAGGTGCTTTCTGACCCTAACTATTCTATGATTCTATTGAGAGAATTACTGAGAAATTTGCCTGCATTCCACTCTTTCTACAGTTAGTTTCAACTCCCAAGGTTTTAAAACTGATGTTCAAAGAGCACTTACTTTAAAAAAAGAAAAAAAAAAAAAAAAAGAAAAAACTTTTGCTGAAAAACTTTTGCAGAACACATTAGTGAGATTAATCTTTAACAATCTGGATTTTTTTTGGCCCAAAATTAAAAATCTTTCAAATAGCTTCCATATCACAAGTTGCACACTAAGCAGAAGCTAAGAAGCATTTAAATGATCTACTTTACAAATTAATAAAATTATTTCTTTGAAACTGAGGTGTGAGGGCCTCTGATCAGAACTCCTTAGCTTCTCCAAAGTATCTGGTTTTGGCTGAGAATAGCAATAGTTTTGAAAGCTAGATTTTTGTTCATTTTCAGTAACTCCTTCCATATATAAACCTCTGCAGTGGCCAGCAGCTGGATCTGAGATATTTCCTCATTTAGTTAGCTGTGCTTTTACTCAGCCTACTAAAATCTTGCCATACCAAAGTGTAGTACTTGAGAAGTGTGATGGTTTTGGTCCATTAGATCTGATATTCCAGTGTACAATGGAAGCTGGTGAATCAGGCTGCAGTAAATTTCAAGGCTATAGTGACATCAGACACTTATTTTCTTTTTGTGTGTTAATTTCCTTCGTGCTTTTTTATAGGTTATGCAATGAACTGGTTTAGTAACCAGTGAAAAATACCTTAAATTTATTTTCTCTCTTCATCACAGAACGCAGAATGAAATTGGGATCTTATCTGTGTAACTTATTCTCATTTTTTAATGAAAGCAAAACATCTACTCTCTAAACAGGGTCCAGGAAAGAACTCTGGAATCCAAAAGTAAAAGACCATTACCAAACTAAAACTCTGTCACTCTTTAGCTAATTCTGTGTTTATTTACACTCCTTTAACTGGGTTTCATAGAAAAACTACTCACACATGTATAACTCTTCCTCTGAACAAGCCACCTAGCCTCTGAGATCTTACATAAATTATAGTCTTAATAAATAGAGGTTGTTCAGACTTTAAGTTTCATTCTTCTAGTTAAAAAATACATCACAATGTTTCTGAAACTAGTACGGAAACTTCTGTAAAAACCAAAATTCTTTCTCAGAAGTGGTGAAAATCTTTGATCATGTAATTACTTTTAACATTTTTTTTTTAAGAAAAATATATAAATAAAGTATAATTGTAAGTGCAAGTCTTACATTTTTCTGCCTGACCTCACTTCTATTTTTTTTTTTTTTTAATTAACTTTCTAGTCAATAAAAACTTCTAACAGCCAGAGGCAAAACCAAGTGTCTAGGTTGGTAGTATATAAACCCTTTCACCAAAAAACATTGAAAATTTCAAGCGTACAATTAAACATCATAATCTAATTAAACTACAGTATTCTCACAAAAATTAACATTTAAACATTGACTCAACACCTAAGCTTACTGAAAAGTTGTAATGTCCCTTGCATGACATTATAGAGAAGAATCTGAATTTTGCCCCTTTGCTTTCTGTTTCCTTGGAATACACTTAGGAATCAACTAAGAACTGAGAACCCTCTCCCTGACATACATGGTATCTGGAACGCTTACTACATCTTTGTAAGAGCAATCAGTTTCAGATTTCAGAAACGTAGGATTGGCCATAAAAAGTGTAGGAGGAAGTCAGGGGTAGAAAAAAATCAACTTCAGTTCCCTCAGCTCTCACATTCTTCCTCCAGCAAAACTACACCTCTACTCGAGGAATAAACAGAATGCCATCTATAGAAATACTTACCTTTGTGAGTATCATTGTTCATAAACATATGTTATTCAAACTCCCCTGTGAAAAGAAGCTCTAAATGTTTAATAATGGAACTCTGAATCACAGCTCTGGTTGATCACATAACTCCTAAGTCTTTATTGTAATGCAGACACTCCTTGTTCTCACTTCCCTCTAATTACAAGCATTCATTCCTGTTTGTTTGCAATTAGGGTGCATTTAAAATAAACTGAACTGCCATTCATCGAGACACTATATATAAATGAAAATTAGTAAACACAAAGTGACATCAAAACCTGCCATGGCATTTTCAAGAATATGTTCTGCAAGATGGTATTAAATCCTTCCTCAAGTCAAGATACGTTATCTATTGCCACTTCCCTGTCCACAGAACCTGATACCTGATGCAGAATTAAATTAGATTTTCTGGCATGATTTGTTCTTGACAAATCCACATTGACTGCTATTCATTATTTTTTATCTTCTAGATATTTACAAGATCTTTGCTTATTTCTTCCACTGTTTTTCTGGGAATTAAAGTGGACTGATTCACTTCTAATACTCTGTCTCTTCTTCCACTCATACCACCTCCACTTTTTAAAGGGGGATTCTGTGTTTTTTCTTTTCTAGTTTTCCCTAAAAACATATCTAGAAAAGAGATTCCATCAGATTTTCTCAGCAATTAAAATAGCTTAGAATAAAATCCATTAGACCCATGCAACTGGTAATTGTATTATTACTCTGTGACTCACAAATACATTCAAATTCACAAATTTAGAGACAATCTTAGCATCTCAGTTAATTAAAACAGTACTTTAGACAACAGAAACAGAAAACTACTTCCTATTTGGTCTGAATACATATATTAGCTGAAAGTCTAATCACAACCATTTAGGTTCAGAACAAGGTATAGAATATTGGTGAGCACTTTTAAGATTTTTCCCACTCTTATTCCTGACAAAAAGATACAATAGTTCTGCACAGGTACTGAACACACTCTCCAGTAGTTAAAATATTTGTATTAACCAAGACACAAAATTTGTAACTGTTAAATACTTTAGAGCAACAGGGTCTTGGAAGGCATAATGATTTTTTTACTACTTCAGTTGATCCCTATTCACTAAAGACAGAAAGGCCCATCTATGGCACTGGTTGCTTGTTGCAAATATTGCAGATTTTTTTTTTGACTTCTATGATCTATTCCCACAAGATCTCAGGATATTTAGCCACAGCTGAATTATGACTTGAAAAGTGATGGAGAATAGCTTGTCACAGCTGTAGAAACAACGCATTTTGAAACTGAGCCTTACTTTTAGTCTCAATTTTTTCATATAAAAAATAATATTCCTGTTTGTTTGTTTGTTGGTTCTTACCCAACAGATAGAGCAACTATAAGGAAAAAAAGGGCCTAAGCAGCTAAGCTGAATCCCAAAACTCCTAAGAGTTTGTTATACAATTCAAAAATTTACTTAAAACTTTTCTTCCAAATAATGTACAGCAAAAGAGCTGACCAGCAAGAACTGTCTTTCAGAAAAGATGTGCAAGAACAGCATGAAGACTGGGGAAACATCAATGAGACTTGAGTTCAGGATTTTTAAAACTTATTGGAAAAGTGATAAAATCAGTGAGTTGATTTCAATCTTATCTATTTCTATATAGAAAGGAGACTTAGACACTTTAAATAGTGTTTTGACTGTAAAGTTGGTTCATTTTCTCTTCCCCTTTGGCACTCTAGCTCCTTGATCATCACAATGTACACATATTAGTTCAGCCCCATTATGGCTGAACCAAGCAGTCATCTTGACGCAGAAAAAACAACTATGAATGAGGAGATAATCAAGATTGGTTTGCACTCTGAATACAAGTACCATCTGGTTTGGAAGCCTGGGCTTGTTTCCTAACATACATAAAAGGACAGTACTGATATAGGCTGAAAATTTTTATTCTCAAGGAATAGAAGTTGAGAGTGTGGGGGTGTGGAAAGATTCAAACAAATATGCAAATTTTGAAAGTTGAGATTTTTTGAGTTCTGAAACATTTTACTCAGAATAGTAGTGAAATGTCACAATTTTAAGTCAATATTTGGTGCATTTCTAAATATGTTCTATTTTAATCTCACTTTCTTTAGCTTAATACAATAATTGCTCAAAGAGATTCTATTACAGATGTGATGGATGAAGTCATATCCTAATGGTCTCTGTTCTGACTTTAAAAAGTACTTAATCACTCTTCTCTCACTATGTACTCAGAAATTTTCCTCTGTGTGTGAATCCAAACATGTAGCCTTTTTTAACTGGTCACCCCCTCCAAGTCATCTTCTATTATGTCCTCCTCATATATTATTATTTCAAGTTAATATGATACCACCAAACAAATATAAATTTATTTCAAATGTACATTATACAGTTGATATTTAAATAACAATTACTAACATTATCTAAAAAGATATGGGGGTTTACGTGTCAATTTTTTCATGCATTGTCAAACAAACCTCTGTAGTCTGAATAGCTAAAACTACAGAAGTTTTTAGCTTGCCTAAAATTATTTTGCTTCAACATCTCTGATAATAGCTGTAATCCGAGCAATGCTAAAAATATTGCAATATTCTCATTGACCAAAGTGACTAAAAAGAGCACCACTGTGAAAAAAAAAAAAAAAAAAAAAAAAATGACCTCTTTAGAGATCCTCATACATCTGATACATCTGTAACAAGCAACACTTCGTAAAAGTGTTAGAAATAGTTTCAGTTGCAGAAAAATGAATTATACTGTTCTGCTAAAAGCCATTATTTTCTAGAATGCATGTGTATACTTAATTAATTTTGTGAGATGCTTCCGATTTTCATAAATGCATAGGTCACTTCAGTATGGCAGTTCATATGCCTGCCTTTGCCGAAGTTTATAATTAATCTTTGCAGGACTCTAATCTAAAAGGCTTGGAAGAGCAAACACATGGAACAATGGCATGCATCATTCTGGAATGTGGGTTTATGCTGATAGTGACAGAGCATTTGTGAATTAAGGCAATGATACTTCGTGAGGCATTGTTGGAAAGCTCATTTTGAATTGCATGAAATTTATGCAAACGCAAAAAGTGGTAAAAGAAATTAGAACATCTGATGTAAATGTTGAAGAAATGCATATAACCTCTAGTTAAAAGAGTTGGTTGAACAGTCTTGTACAGTACAGTCCTCATACTTGGTAAGGCATGATGGAGGGAGGAAGAAACGTACTTGAATTTTGACCAAATATATAAAGTGCTCAGGAAGTACAGACTTTACTCCAGACAAAGACCATCTTTAAATAATCTGAATGTATCTTAATGGAAAAAGCGGGCAAACAGTGGAATGTCATCCAATCCGTTACTTGTGAATAGTAGATAAGGCAGCTTTGCTCCATGCGAGGTCACTTTCACCTAAAATGTTTTGTTGGGTTTTTTTTTTTTTTTTTGGTAGAACAGTGTTTTTCAGTATGACCTGAGGTTATTTTTCAACCATATGGTTTAAGTAGATTTTGCAAATATGTAAGACTTCAGGATTATGAAAGCTGCATATAAAGCCGTACAATATGAGTGTATGGAGGCAGAGATACAAACCTAAGTTTTACCTCTGCTTACTGATGCAATACATGAACTATAAGGGCTAGTATTTCTGGGTATGATAGCAGAAAATAATCTGTCAGAAAAGTCTGCGGTCACTGCTATGGTCAGTTGTCAGATTCTGAATATATATGAAAGTAGATATGGCTGCTGGATGACTACAAGAAATTTTTTGATGTTTTATGAAGAAAATCAATTAGGCATTCTGAAGTAATCTTGCTTATT
Organism: Bolborhynchus lineola; assembly: GCA_025448015.1. Taxonomy (NCBI): domain Eukaryota; kingdom Metazoa; phylum Chordata; class Aves; order Psittaciformes; family Psittacidae; genus Bolborhynchus; species Bolborhynchus lineola. The sequence continues at coordinate 6,101 of JAOEHX010037468.1, forward strand.
GAGGATAGAGAGAAGTTTTAGTGGCTTAATGAAGTGCTCAGATGTGCTCAGCTGCCATGGTATACCTGGAAATGTCCAGTTTTCCTGTATCAGCAATTGCCATGGTAGGATCACTGTTGTGTGGTTAGGGTTTTTCTCCTTTTTACTTCACCTGTTGAAGGAGTTCTTTTTTGTAAAAGAAAATAAACTTTCCTTCCAACCCTGTTCTCCCAAGGTGGATACCTTCCAGCTGCTATTTAGCGCTCAATTGATATAGGCTACCAAGAAAGAAAAATGCCAAATCAGTGCCCTTCAGGCACTGTCTTTACAGTTACAGTGAACAGTTTTGGAGGAAGAAGCCACAGTAAAGATGTAATATATTGAATTAAATGATATGGTCTAATTCACTGTGGGACACTTCAACTAAATCTGCTGTAAATCCAATATTTTTATTTTTTTTATTTTGTTTTTTTTCTCCTCTATTCCAACAGAAAAGATGGATTAAAACAGTTTATCAATGGGGTGATTAAGAGCCAAATACCAGTAACTGCTAATATCAAGTGATCCTACTACTGGTCAGTTCCAGAAGTTATAGGAATCTCCAGCTGCTTCAACAGTTAATACTTATTCCATTGTATCCAGGCGATAGTAGGAATTTCATGGTTTTGATAACAGGGAGCTTTCTTCCCTTGCTGGATAAATCTCAGTGCATGTCTTTGACAAGCCACTGTCTACAGCTTTCAGATGTTTGCTGTGTACTGCACTTATCTGAATATTTTCTTTGAAGAGGGACAGATCCCTGTGTGTACACACCGTGTTTTCTTCTTTCATTGGTGCCACCTGTCATCTTGTGAAAGCAGAATAGTTTTCATACTGTTATTTAACTTTTTATGTCTAGAAAAATGAGACAGCAAATGGATTGCAAATCAGATTTATACTTGAATAATATCCTTCTGATAACATGCAAAAGATTTAGAAATGTCATCACATATTTGGAACAGACTACAATGGAATTCTCTTTTAGGGAAAATTCTTTCCTTGCAAGACTGTTTAATGCCAATAGGTGATCTGATGCAGGATGAAATCTCTTTCTGTGGGTTATAGTAACTACATTATGCATATGTGCTTATTGCTTTTTAAGAAAATGCTCTTACATGCACCTGCATTATTTCATTGTAGAATACCTATGACCTATGAAATGATTAAGAGTGCAAATACCTGAAGTTTTGGTGTGTTGTTTTTTCTTTTGGATATGGTGTGTTTTTGTTGGGTTTGTTTTGTTTTGTGTTCCTTTTTGGACTATGGTAAGTTTCCTTTTAATTGAAAGAAAACTTGTGCTCTTTCAAAGTAAATTGTGGAATATTTAGGTAAGTGTTTGCAAGCACATGCAGAACAGTTGAAATAAAGAATAAAAAAAAAAAAAAAAAAAAACACAAAAAAAAAAAAAAAAAAAAAAAAAAGCCAGAAAAGTAAACAGCTCAGGTGGTGTTATATCACATCAATTCTGGAAATTACAAAAAGAATTACATGCTATGAATATAGTGTAGTTACTAAAAGACTGTCCTAGGCTGGAACATGCTAGCTTCTGTTTCCAAGCATTGCTTAACTGCAAGGGGTCCAAATTACGTTTTTCAATAACAGATTTATTTATTTTAAAAGTTGTATCCACAGACAAAAGTGTTAATGCAGGATTAGATATTGGATCTCCCTTCTTCTAGCGAGCTTGCATGCAGTTTCTTCTCTCTTACACCGTATGGATTTATAAGTCATACCTTGACTTTCAGAATTTAGGTATGAAGGCAAAAAAATAAATTAATGGAATTCTGTCAAAGCTGCCAGGTTTCACCTGGTTTCATATCCAAAGTAAGGCAGGGCTTTCAAAGAAAAACTCTAAGTCAGCCGAGATTCACTCAACACTGGGCCCAAGTTCACTCAAAAGGGTTGTGAGCCTTCACAAACCTTTTGAAGAATCTGGGCTGAGTTTCAAGTCAGTATTGAAACATGTAATCAGGGGGGCTTCACGTGCTCTTGAACTTCCCTGAGAACATTTACCCAGCTCTCCCTTAGGTTTTCTGTGGTTTGCTAGAATTTTTTCACTTTCAGCAAAACAGTGATGGAGCCTGAGTCTACATGTTATGGTTAATAAATACAATATTTGCTGCTGTAAACATTCAGGCACTGCTCACCCTACTCAGCAGACTACAATACTATTAATAATGAGAATTTGCAGCATCAGGCACAGCTCTGATCCTTGCTCTTACTGGGGAAAGAATATGGAGACTCCATTTAGTGTATCTTTGCTACAGATTTTGAGTGTCTATTTTAGTGTTAGCGTATTTTTTAAAGTGCTGTTTGCTGAAACATTGTAACAGAAAGTACTGGTTATTTTTGATCCCTGGTAAATCTTCTGGTTTCCTCAGTTTTGCCAAATGTAAAATCGGGATTTCCTTTTTAAAAGGCTGTGTGTCTAAAATGTAGAAAAATAATTTTAAGTAATTATTGCTGTAGAACTTTGTAGGGAAAGTGAAATGAAAAATAGACTTAAGTTTTTTTTTCTTCTGTTTTTCAATTTCAATATGAATTCTGTACCATTGACACTTGATTCCAGAACAGTTCAGAATCTCTTCATGTCCCAAAACCCACTGACTTTTGGAAGTCCTAAAACTCTCCTAGCAAATTAACAGGCCAGTAGTCCAGCAGAATGAAAAGGAGGAACAAGTTCCAAACTAAAAAGCTTTTGGATAAAGTATACAAATTTTAACTGGGATTTAAGTTATGCTACCTGAATGACTATATGTATACATCTCACCTAAGCACACATGCACAGAGCAGTTTGTACTATTTCTTTGCACACTGTTGATGCCTAAATTAATATGCATGTTCTTATAGACTTTGTCCATCAGAATACCCACCTAAGTTAAGTAAAATAGGTACAAAATAAAATATGAGAGAACACATGTTAAATAGATCATGTGTGTCAATGACAATTTTGTATTTTGATCATCAAATATTAATTTCCTTTATATAAAAGCAGTCATGTTTTTGACATGGGCTCACTGTAGCTCTAGGGCTTCACTAACTGGTGTGTATAGGGAGACAGTGAATGCAGGGAGAGGAAAGAGAGCTTTATTTGTAACTATCAAACAACTTTTAGAAAAGCTGAATCCTTCCTGCTCTTCTCTCAGCTTTTCTTGGTGGACCAGTTCCTATATTTGTAAAGTTTTAACAATCATTTTTTAAGATCTGTTTTAAATCACTTTAATGACTTGGTGGTTGTTTATATTACTGTGAGATCTTTTTTAGTTTTCAAAACTTGTTTAGATTTTTTTTGTTGTGGTGTTTGTTTTTGTTTGGGTTTTTGTTTGGGTTTTGTCTTTTTTTTTTTAATGGGGATATGCTGTAAAAATTCATGTAGTTTTGTTTGTGTTTTGTTGATGCTGATAGTGGGTTTATTTTCTTTCAGAACTGATGTACATGAGTATATCCACATGTTTTCTACACACTTCTTACACGACGTATTGATAAGGAACATTATCTTGAAACAACATTATCTTTCACCTTGTAGGTAATACTTTGATTGTATTTTTACAGCTAAAACAGACCAAGAAAATGAAGAAAAGTCACTGACAGAAGCACATAAAAGGTAAGAAAGAACAATGTAGTAAAAACTTGCTTTGAAAAATACGTTTTGGTAGATGTTGCTGCATTGGCAGCCAGCATTACTCTATATTTGAATAGTGAAAGAAATTCACTCAAAAATCTAACTGATATTTATTTATTTGTCAATTTGAATGTGATAATTAGGAAAAAAGAAATTGAAGGAATATAGACATGCAGCCTACCTTTAGAGAAATATTGCACATGACTTCTGTCTTTTGGAAAATGCGTGTGCCTTACATAAAAATAAATTCAGAATATACTATTTGGAAGGAAAGAACACTGTTCATACTGCAGCAGAATCGTGATAATTTGAGACACACATAGCATTTCCTATACAACTATTATTCATTAGGTACCACTTCCTGTGCTTAGAAAATGTCTGCTTTGAAATAATCTGTTTTTTAGTATACTAAACATTTGTGTAATTTAATGTGACTTTCTTTGTAGAATTACTATTCGATCTTCAAATATTTTATTTTTGGCAAAAAGCAAAATACCTCATTAAATTTCATTACAGATGTGTGCAGTTGAGAGTTTTCAAAATTGGGAACTTCGCTGCATTCCACAACTTGTGGTTTCTCCTGATTTTTGCAGTGATCTCCAGAAACAGTGTTTAAGTGGTACAGATTTTTATCTGTCCCAGCAAAAGATCAAAATATGGCGCACACCAGTTTTAGTCCAGATTTAGTGAAACTGACAGTCTGCGTTTGTTTTAATTTCACTAAAAATAACATTCTCTTTTTCTACTAGCTACAACTGTTACTGAATATATGCTAATGAATAAAATCTTTATATATTCCCAAGTCTGAGAAGTCCCTCAATAGGATTCCTGTAAAATATGCCACTATAAAAGGTTCCAGTTTCTACTATGGTTCATTAGCCTTGCTTTTGCCCAGATGCTCAAATTTGCTTCCTGCTGTAATGCCACAGTGCAGCTGATGTCTTTCATGGTATAGAACAGTATTTTGTTTGTATTCCCCTGGGCCATGTACTAAAGATAGTGCCTGAAAGGAAGGCAAGGGGAGAGTGGATATTCCTATGTCACAAGAACCTCCCATCTTACTTGTAAAGAGATGTTTAGGTCCTTGAGTGGTATATCGGTGACACAGGGTCATGATGGAGAAATTGGAACAAAGGGAGTATTGCTTTGGCTTAGTGTCATACCTCTTGCTCAAGTATATGAAAGGCATTCCTGACATTTCTTAGGTTTCTTTAACTGTGGAGTTACATAAGTCTTATCCTTAAAAATCTGTTTCACAATAAAACTTTGAGAAAAGAAACTGCTGTTAGGAGAAGATATTTTTATGATCTCTGATTGCTCTTTTAAGGAAGCTGTTTCGCTTGTGGAAAATGGATTAGCCTACATGTCCAAAACTGACTGATAACGAAGGACAATGGGAATCTGCAGATTATTTAGAAATCTTGTGACTTGTACTGACTTCTGGTGCCTAATTCACTCGCCATTCTTATTTTTTAACCCAACTGCATTGGAGACATCATATCAAAAACTTCCTCTTGGTATATCTAGCATCTACAATATGTGAAAGAAAGCAAACTGCTCCCTGGATTCTCATTCAGCTTGGTCTGCTTCTTCTGGCTTGTCCTAATTCTTTCTTTCCCCCTATTCTGAGCCCAGCAGCTCCTTTGCCATAGTAGTTTGTCAAAGAAAATTCAGCCTTTTTGTTCCTCTTTACTGTGAATATCTAGCAAGGGTAACATCCCATGCAAAACCTTTTATGGAACACATGAGGAATTATGCTAGGACAACATGAGTGCAAAGTTCTGGTTTATTATTATGTAGACTACATAGCTCTTTCTTCTTTCCACTTTTCTACTGAAATTCTCAATCAGATTAATGGTGTTACAATATTGAAAACAACTTTGTAGTATAGTTTTGGTATGTGTATTTGTTTGACTAGGATCTTTAATTTGACTTAGAAATAAAATGCTTGCGATCTTGTTTGGAAGGGGGTGGGTGAAAAAGATGATGAGAGCTTAACAAGCTAAATAAAAGATTAGTTTCATTTGGTTAATCATAGGTAGAATAGCAGTGCATAGGATGACTAGACAAGCAAGTAGTGCAAGGAAAAGCGATGGGTTAGATGGAGCAAAATTATTGTGATTAATGCGTTTGGGTTTTCCTTTTTGAAGTGGATAACTTCAACCTGTGTGTAAGTTAAGGTCTACATCATGGTAGTATTTGGCTTTC
>JAOEHX010037469.1:0-13346 GCA_025448015.1 Bolborhynchus lineola
CCGAAAGTCAAAAACACAGTGCTGCACCAGCTACTGAGAAGGAGAAAAATGACTGCTACTGCTGAACCCAGGACACTAATATTCTAGGTTTTTATTTAAGAAGTGCACCAAATATTATATACAGCTGTCAGCATCATATTCACACTCTAAAAACATCCAAGCTTTCTATTCATATCCCTGATTTCCTTATGGCCATCTATACTCATTAGTTCTCATGCCAGCAATATAGTCTAGGTCCCTCCCTAGTGCTTTCTTAGTCACTGAGTTTACTGACAGCAATTATTCTAGTTGTCACCTCAGTTTTGATATCGCTAAAATAAAGTTAGAAATTTTCTCAATCCTCCCTCCCACTTCAGTCAATCGTTTTCTGTATGTGCTCCAGACTGTATTAATTTTTGCTGAGTGTAAGGGACAAGTTATACATGTGTAAGGAACAAGAGTTACACACATTAAGGAATGTAAATTCCCATCTCTATAAGTAGTAGACTAGAAAATATATTTCCTCATGATTTTATTTCTTTTCTCAAGTGCAAGACAATGCAGAGCTTCAGAAAATTGTGCCTATGCTCAGTGGGAGTAGATACCATGCCTTATATTCCATACACAAACCAAAATATGTTCATTGATGGAGATAAATGCTGAAAGCAGACAACTAATGGGGATTAAATACATCACTTTCCAAACTAAACATAGCATACAAGCACTCTGATCTAAAAATATCTGAAAACTAGTTATTATTCCTTAGGGCTATATTCAGCACAGATAAAATATTGTTGGATAAGTATTTCAATACAGATCAAGAAATTGAAACTATAGTACAGAAATCTATATCAAATAGTGGAAGATTTATGTTGAAGCTCAAGCAGTTAGTTTGTATGTGTGGGTACAATGCTCCCAGATACTCTCTTCAAAGATCATTTTATAGTTAACACATACATTCTTAAAACAAAAAACAAATTGTAGGTTCTTTTCTTAAAACTTAGTTTTATCACATTTTTAGGGAAGTTGCAAAACCAGAGCAGAGAAAATTTCACATCTCATTTACCCAAAGAAGCTATTGATGAATCCAACAAAAGAACTGATGAGTGTATGAATTCAGTAAAGAAAGGATTCTGTTCATACTGTGAACAGTATCATTCAAACTGGAATTTTTGGAAAGCAAATTTTTCAATCTTTTTCTTACTGTAAAAATAACATAGCTATTCCACTGCATTTCCTGTTAACTTCATAGAACAAGAGAACAAAACCAAAACTCTTCTAACTTTCAGAAATAATCTATGTAAAAAACCCCCCACATGATTCACTTTGATAAAATTGATATAATTACCTCCAGCTTACTATAACATTTCAGATTCAATAGCCAAATTTCTTCTTTTCTTAATCTGATAAAATCTTTATGATAATTTTTTTATTATAAGGTCAAAGGAAAACATACAAATTTGATTCTGGAGTGAAAAGTTCATAAAATTATGACTTTTTGGTCATATGTAATCCTTCCCATTGCACAGTCAGAAATGGCAACTTTGAAATTTCTTCATTAAAAGGTTGTGTTTAGTTACTCTTGGTTAAATAAGGGAGTGCAAATATAAGCCAAATTAATAATTTCTTTTTCACCTAAGCTTTTGTTTGTTGGCATTGTCAAAGTTTTTCATAAATGGCCATACTGTATATATTGTTGCATACTTTTGTTAGGGTTCTTTAGTGAAAATCTTCCTGCTTTGAATGTCCACTACAGTAGAAACTCTGCTTATTTGTTTAAAAAAATTCAATAGTTACCACAATGCTTATTATTTTTCCTTCTGGCAAATAAAAGATGGATAATTGTTTTATAAAAAAGGAAAATAGAACAGAAAATTAAAAACAAATCCAGGTGACCTTTTAAGCTGAGACTTTATTTTCTGAACTAGCTGAGACTTAATTGAACTAGTTGCCTGTCATTCTAGGTGGTATCAGCACTCATTATTTTAAGATTCTTGCAACATTAATGTAGGGACTGTTATCTAAGGATAGCAAAAACATCTTCATTTTATTTAGCGCTCTTATTTGCATCTGCAGTAAATGCTAGTATTTGAATGCAGCAGTTGGAATATGTTGAACAGAATGAGACAACAGCTGAAAGAGCACTTGAAGAATAGAACTCACTCAGCAGATAATCATTAATCCTATTCAGATAGAGACACAATCATCAGAAGAACTAGGAAAAGCAAGGAAACAATACAGACTAAAGAGCAGCAGCACCTGGATTACAAAAAAGAGAAGGGAGTGAAAACTTGTTGAGGACTAAAAAAAAAATATTCTTTTAATAACTCTCTTCTTTTAGCACTTGATGGAGCATTTTGAGGCTAATAGGTAGCATACTGGTCCTCAAATTATTGTACTGTTTAAAAAATATCAAACCCCATATGACTTAGTATAGATAGCATTCAGGGCAAACATAGCAACTTTTTAGTTAACTGGAAAAGGCCTCTACATTGCAGTCAGAGGACTTCTCAACAGGGAATGGTCCCTGTGATAGTCAAATCCTGCAGTCTTGTTCACTGACCCACGGCTGATATCTGCACCACAACTAGTTTTGCAAAACATGCACCCTGTAGTTTTGAGCTTCCAGCAGAGAAACCAAGATAAGCAAATAGAGAACAGCATGTGCTTCTTGTTCTAGAAGTAGATAAGATGCAGTCACATCTCAGGGTTTAAAAAGCCATCACCAGCTTTCAATCAAAATCATAGCACATACATAAATTCATATTTTCCTATTAATTATATCCATGAAAGTCTACATCATTGAACAATATCTGCTACAGCAATATCTGCAGCAACCAGACTTTGTCTACCAGTATTACAAAAACCCTGTTATTAAGCACAATATCCTTTTTATTGCTGCTATTCATAGGAGAATTTGGTCTTGTACAATAAGCACACTCTTGCATTATTTACCACTTGTATTAATATATGAGCTTTACAGACTATATTAACTTTATATTAATATACAAGTTATATGCTCTTTAGTTCTGAGGCAATCTTTACATAAAAATAGAATTCACATTTACATCTTAGCTAACTCTGGTTTTGTCCTTACCTCTCAATTTTATTTTTTTATTCAAGGCTAAAAAAATAGTTAGAAAAGGGAACAGGAAACATGAGGAGGAAAAGGTACAAAAGAACAGGCAAATTTGACTTTAGTGACCTATCTACGTTAAAAATCCATTCATGATTAATTATCTAGGGAACTTGTTTCGTTGAACAGTACAAGAAGTGCAGTTCTACATAGTTTTATTTGTCAGATATGTCTAGTTTTCACTGACAATTTGCATATTGAACTCCAGCTGCAGTTGCAAGCAAAAGTGCACCATTATTTTACTAAATGTTGTGTGTCTGGGCGTGTTCTCAGGTAGCTGACTGTAAAGTCCTGTTCAGTGACAGCAAATTTTTCAAACTTGATGAAGGGGATTAGAAGCTTGTTTTCCAGGTGCCGACAGGATCATTATCTCCTTTTGAGTCTTTAAAAATGCTAGTCTAGGAACTTCTTAAATTTCTTTCTAGTCTCTGGGGCTCAGCTATTAAATGTGAGGTATCAGCCTTTTTCTATTCTGCTGATACAGATAGCAAAGGTTCATGTTACAACTGGTTTGCTACTTTGGCAGCTATAAGGGGCCTGTGGTCGGCTGCAGGGCATTCCCATACTACAGTAGCACTGATTAGATTTTAAGAAAAGAAAAGGAAAAAGCATTCCTGTCTTAAGGCAGGACAGCACGCCTCCATCTCATGATGAGTGACTTTAAGTGTGCAGACTACAAAAAGGTGTCTTCCACAAATAGGGTTTAAAGAGTTTCATAGATTATTTATAAAACACCTCCATTAGCCAGGGATGTAGTTTAATATGGAAAGAAGTGCCTCTTCATCACACCCTTTTCTGGCAGCAGAGAAAGATTTAGCATTAAGCAATAAGTTGAGGACAGACATGTACTCTGTCTGTAAAAATTTCTCTTCTAAGACTGGAACAATGTTTGCATCCTGCTCTTAGATGTAGGAAGGTTTCCATCAGGTACAAAGACCCAAACATGCACTGAGCAGCAGTTTGTGGAACTGAATAATGCATGCTGGAGTACAGTGGATCTGCAGGTGCTTTCAGTTTCAGCCGTAGCACTATTTGATTTCACTCCAGTGTGCTGTAGAAGGCTACTCTTGCTCTAAAATCTGCATTAACATGAAACCTACCTTTTAAGACCCTACACAGGTTGAAACTTTATAAGAAAAGCTGTATTACTCAGATTATCAATAGATGCATTAATAGAGTTAACTTGAAAAAAAGACAGAATCATTTATACAAAAAATACTTGAAAAGGTAAAAAGGTAAAAGAGATTCTTTCTGTGCCTACTCAACCCTAACTTATATTGCTCACTCTACATGAGGATGGCCTCATGTCATTTAAGTTATAATCGGTAATTTTTCAATCATTTTTCAGTTGCATTCTCTCTCTTGACATCCAGATTTGCAGAGTTGCTAGAACACCTTGATCCAGTAGACATACTTGGATAATATCTAATCCATTATTTTAACATTTATGTGTAACATGTGTAACATGTGATTGTATTGCATACAAACCTCTTACTTGATTAACATACCATACATGATGCAGATAAAGCTTAAGAGCCAGAATGTTTGTTAAAATTTAATTTAGGTAGATATTTGTTTTAATCAAACAAGTGCTGCTGTCTTAGAGAACACTTTCAATCTAAAGTGCAGATGGAATGAGTGGAAGATGCATGATGTAGTGAAGCAGGATGATTTTCCTCATTTCATAGGTCTGTGGGTGTAAAATTCTCTACCTGATTGTGGTCAGAAGTCATTAGTTAGCTTGATTTCCTCAATAATGATATCTTTTCTTTAGAAAGCCTTATGCGGTGAGGTCTCAGAAAAATTAATAGCTTAATGGTCAGAGCCCAGGCCCCATAGCTGAGATATTCAGGGTTCCAACTCTACATCTTTCATAGTATTGTAGGGAATAAATATAGGTGTATGGACAAAAACTAGACCTCATCTAACTTACATTACTAATGCCTGTATTGTAGCTAAAACCCAAGTTTGTTGCTTCCAGCTTATAAACACCAGCCACCTAACTCATAATCAGCAAACCAGTTAATATTATACCTGAGTTATTACGTAGGCTGAATTTGGGTCATCAATTGAGTTTATATAAACTCAAAAAACACATGAAATTGTTACTGAATAAAAGATAATGCTGAATTACTGTGTTGCTTATCTATCTTATGCATGTCCTAGGATTAAAAAAACCCATTATTGCTCTGTGACATCCTTTCTGAAAAAGGGAAAGGATATACAGATAAATCCACACTCATGTGCCCAAAAGGCAGCAGAGATTGTCTGGCAGGCGTGGCTTTCCTGAATCAAAGAGACAACAAATCAGATACTGCATTTTCCCTACTCATATCATTTGTTTCAGTAAGAAATTAAATTATTTTAAAACAGCCATATGCATTCAGGAAAACACAAGGAGTTCCTTATTGTAAAACCAGAAGAAGTGATCTAAGGTTTAGGAGAAGTGTGAGCCAGTGACTATTGTTTTGTAAGATAGATATCTGTATAAACACACCTCAAACTCTTCCCAGCTCCAAGGAAAATCAGCACAACTCATAGGAACTCTGATTATGGTATATGAAATGCAGGAAGGTGACCATGGGACACACATTTCTGTGGGACACACATTTCTGTGGCAATACAGTGATTGTTATTTGGTACGATAAAGGATTAGTTAAAGAATTCTATGGAAAAAACTAATTCTTTACATGTAAAAAAATTTGAATGAATATTTAAACAAACACTAGGCTCATTGATAACTTTCTGAGGTATGTTTGTTCAATAAAATTTTTATTATACTTTCCCTATCACAAATCAGTCATAATATTCTCAGAATAATTTATTCCATAAAATTTATATCCTACACTTACCAAGTGCACCTTTCATACTATCAATATAAACAAATGATAAACTTGAACCAAAACATTCCTGTGATTTCATTCTTTGATCTTCTTTGCAATAGCAATTTACAACTTCCATGAAGGTCCACTATCAGTTATATAGTAGGTTACCATAACAGGTTTTGCCTGTTCTACTTTGTTATTTGAATCAGTCCATATGATAACTTCCAGGATGATTTTGGCCCTAGGTTATAATAAAAAAAATTAGTCAAACATATTTGCACTGTTTGCAGAGAGGACAATCCTTTTATGGTTATTCCACTGAAAAGAAATTGATAGATTGATAGTAGCTCACACTGTCTCCTAGGAACACATATTAAACACTGTTGTATCCATACAAGATAACACGCTGCTGTACACAAATACATCAGTTCTACCCTAGCAAGGTAATTCCCTGTCTAGCTGTTTACTTCCTAATTTGTGAAAGCACTGTTGACACAGTGAAATTATATTATATAAAATCAGTATTGCACAGCACAGATTCAAGTTTATATTGGATATAAACATACTTTTTGCATGTAGTATTGTATTCCATATTATCTATGGGGAAAAGTAAGGAAGAAATTGGAATGTTAGTGTTCTATAGCTAGTACATTACTTATTTCATACTGATTAATTGAAAGTAATTGCAAGATCAGTGTGAAAACTCCCACAGAAAAGCCTAAATCCTGAAACACTGCAGTAGCTGATCCACTGTCTCCTAAAAAAATAAGAGCCACTTTGTGCCTCAGACTCATTTTCCCACACCTCATTATATTCCTGCCTCTCTGGAAAACTAAGCATAAACACCCTACTCTATCTTAGCAGGGTGCAGTTTATCTATAGGACAGAAGTCACTCGGCAGTATTCCAGTATTCAAGATACTGAAAAAGTGACAACTTTGAAAAGCTAGGGTGTGTTAAGGGTTCCAGTAGAAGTTGTGTAGTAATACAGAGGAATTTAGTTCTCTGACCAAAGCAAAACACTGAGTTACTGTAATGACTACTACAATTTTTTTTCCTATTGAAAGAATACCACCAATTTTCTTAAATGAAGCTCATTTAAAAAGAAAAAATAATAAAAAATCGAACCACATTCATAGAGTAAAACGAAGAAGATATGGGTGACTGTTAATTAGCAACATTGATATCATATGAATTTTTAACTGGAAAATTGTAAAATATTTTTCTCTAGAAAATGTCTGTTATTGAAAAAGAATGCGTCAAGTTCCACGTTGTCATGGTTTAATCCCAACCGTAACCCAGAAGCACTCAGCTGCTCTCTCACTCCCCGCCTTCCTCCCTACCACACTTCTCCCAGAGGGATGGGGAGAATTGAAAGAATGTAACTCCCACGGCTTGAGATAAGAACAGTCCAGCAGCTAAGGTGTAACACAAACCACTGCTGCTCTCACCAATAATAATAATGATAAGGGAAATAACAAGGGAAGAGAATACAACCGCTCACCACCCACCGACCGATACTCAGCCCGAACAAGCAGTAATTAACCCTTCCGAGTTACTGCCCCCAGTTTATATAGTGGGCATGATGTGCCGTGGTATGGAATACCTCTTTGGTTAGTTTGGGTCAGGTGTCCTGTCTCTGCTTCCTCCCAGCTTCCCCTCCTCCCTGGCAGAGCATGAGACTCAGAAAGTCCTTGATCAGAGTAACATCACTGAGCAACAACTGAAAACATCGATGTTATCAGTGCTGTTCCCATACTGAAAGTCAAAAACACAGCACTGCACCAGCTACTAAGAAGGAGAAAAAATGACTGCTATTGCTGAACCCAGGACACAAGTTAATCTACAAAACATTAACATAACTGAAAACAGCTTTTGTTTTGATGGTCCTTCTTGCCTTTTTTCCAACATATGGATTCTAAAGATGCTAACAGGTGTTCCTTTAGCAAATAGTTATGTTCACTGAAATTGTTTAAACTTTCTTTTTCCAGCTCCTTTCTTAGCTCATGTCCTTGCAATGACTCCAAAACCTGAAGATCTTGTGTGTATAGTCTAAGAATTCTGAAGCAACTTAGAAAATCGGACAAAATCCATTTTATATTTTTTTTGTTATTATTTTATGAAATAAATTGTGAAGAAAACCATATTCTTATCAACCTGACATTTGAACAGAAGGATTATGATTAGCATGAGAATATATTTTTCTGTCTTTTCTAAATACTGCAATATGCAAAATGACATTATTTTTTGCATTTTAAATATTGCAAATTTAAGAGAAATTTTACCGTATGTACTTAAGAACTGATATTCTGCTTCTTATAGGCATAATGACATGATGTTTTATAGCAGTTTCAGTGTAGCATTTCAAGTCGAGTTAAAATATTTTCCTGTCACAGAAAATAAAAAAGTGATGATGCAAAATCACTTTGAAATCACACCAAATACCTCAGAAGCCCAAATTACTGAAGCAGAGACTTTCTGGGTGTTGCTTGATTTGTGATAATAAAATAAGATAAAATAGAACAAAATAATAAAATTAAATAAAAGAAAAACCAAACAGACAAAACCAAATGAGACAGGACATTGCTGCCTGGAAAGTGCAGATTCTGTGAGGATGGAAACTGCCTTTGGACTTGCTGTCTTATTTATAATCAGCCTGGAAGTAGAACTGATTTGGCATTATGGGCAAAATGGTAAACAGGAACTTCTCAGAGCATGCCATTCACTTTCAGGGTTCCCTTTTGCTGCTTAATGTGTGTTATTTCTTTTGCTGTCATTGTTCATAAATGTTAAAGTCATGTACACATCGTAATTACAGATTTATCAAATTTCTTCAATTACAGGTCTGCATATTTCTTAAATAAATAGTTAAATACTAGGTTCACTGTTTGAGTACCCATTCAATAGTTCAGTGTAGCAAACCACCAGTTAGGGTTGATTATACAGAATAATTATGTGACGAACATTGAAATTAGAAATGCATAATGTAAAATGCGATCATTAATTCTAACATGGGACTAAATTGAACAATAAAAGGCTTTACTGATCTGGAACGTACCTTAGTGGTTTATGACCTGGGTTGGCTTGATCTTTTTTCCATCGAGTAAAGCTTGGAAAAGCTAAGTCTGCTCACCACTTTGCTAAGAATCAGCCAGTAAGTTGCTGTCTACACATCAGATGTTTCTTCTTTTTATGTCAATAGGTAGTTACACAAAGCAGAAGCACATGACAGCATTGTTGAAAGCTGAATTACCTTACAAATATTTTAGCACTCCAAAATAGTTATATTGATATTTGATGACATTATACAATCCAATTTGATAAAGTAATTCCAGTGCCTTAATGATATTAGATTACACATAGTTCAGATGAAAAAACCTAAAACTAACCAAAATGCCTGATTCAACACATTCCAATTTTGACCCACAGAAATGAGGACTTGGACCTGTCTATAAAATGTAATTATTTAAGGTGGTTGAACTTGATAGTACAGGTGGTGATATTTCATTCCCACTAATTGGCTTTTCTTTAATATTTAGGAAATTACAACTAGAAATCTATGGCTGAAGGCCATAAATTACTTAAAATATATACTCAATATGTTTTGTCTGGTGTCCCTTCCTTGCTCTCAATTCCCCTCACCTGTATGTGAATGTTAATCTGATTTCTCTAAGTTTACATTCCAAATCACTAAATAAGGATACAGACTACACTTTGTCTTAGTGTTGTGAAAACTTTTTGCTGTTTCTCAAGACCGTGTGTACTATGGTGACTAGTGACAGAAAGCAAACACTTTTGCTTTCAAAAGAAGGCTTTTAATTTTCACCAAAACTTTTAAATCCACATTGAAAAGAAGATGGTGACCATTTTCCACTCTCTGCATTCAAAGGGACAATGCTTGTGATTAGAGATGATATCGTAATTAATAAAGCAATATTATTTCTTTATTTCTCTATTATTTTTCATGTTTGCACTTTTAAGAATATATTTTACAGTCTTACAAAAAAAGATTTGGAAGACTCGACAAAACTTAATTTCTCTGTAACAAAAGAGTTGGGGCCAGATTTTGTTTTCTTTGCTAGGTGCTAATGATGGCATTTTCCTTTGAAAAAAAAAAGAAGGCAGAAACAGATAGCTTACATATTTCTTATAGTAACACAAATCAGGACAATATCATCTGTCTTCAATCTTCTGACAGCTACATTTAATGAATTTGTTATAACTGAGCTGCCAAGAAACAAAATAAGACGTTAAAGCTTGAAGTTATATACAATATTCAACATGTCTTTCTGGCAGTGATATCTTACCATTAGGGACATAAAGTAAATATACTTCATTGTCTATTCCAAATTATTATTTTCCCTGCTTAAGATTCTGTAATATTGTGTCAATCATTAGTCCATTCACTTAAACATTGTTTCAGATACTTCCCTGGTTAAAAAAAAGCCAGATTATCTGCTCAGATTCATTTATCTTTTCCTCTTGTGACGTTAAAAGTCTTATAGTCTAGTTGATATTGCTTGATATTTTTCATAAAACAACTTTCAGAAGTCTTTATACACATATACACATCAAATTATCAGAGTTTGCACTCTATAGTGCACAAAACAATATGTTCACTTACACATGAGTAACCTGACAATCTAAAAGTCAAAAAAGTGCAACCCAAAAGTTAAACATACAAACAGTGGCATTGATTGTAATTGAACCTCATGTAGAATACACTGAAGTAAGACCTTATGCTTTGTTTCAGACATTAGCATCAGAGAATATTGGAGAACTCTTTGAAAAATATGTGCTATTATTTATGTTTAATTTCACAGATTTTGCTATTTTTTCAAGTATATGGTAAAAAAGGTCTTCTAAATTCCTAGGTAACAGCCGATTTTGGTATAAGGTTACTAAAATTTATCAGATTAACAGATAATGGTACAAATTTCAGAATTTATGTGTTTCTTCATACTTTTAGAGTGGTTTTAAATTTACCTGAATCTTGGAAGACATGTTTTCATTAAGTTTGGTATCACATTTATTAACTGTGATTAGCACACTGATTAAAAAAAGAGCATGTAAGCAATGAACAGTGGCAAGGTCTGTGAAAATCTCTATGATTTTTTTCCCTCATAAAGATCTTTTCAAAGAAGTTGCATTTTTAAGACTTGATCTGTCCCAAAGAAGCCATAATACCTAATAGTTTTTTTATTAGGAAACATCAAATGTGAAAATCAGAAAAAGATGGATAGTGTACATTTGTACTGTATAAAAGCTTAGAGATAAACAAAAAATCTCCGAGTTAATTAATTTTGATTTATTTTTGATAAGTTTAAATTTATAAATGGTTAATAATAGACATCATAATTAAGCCCAAAGAGAACAATATTCATTGCTCAAGAGAATATCAAAAAGGAATAGTCTTGACTTGTGAAGATCAATTAGCATAAATTATCTAAAACAATTCTCACGTTCAACTACTTCTTTTGTAATACTTTCTCTTCAGAAAAATTTAAACTAAAAAAAAAAATAATCAGAAGAAGCCAGAAATATCTAAAAGATCAGATTTTTTCAAATTACAATGGAATGCTCCTAGATATTCAAGTAGTTAAATTTACAAGCTATATTTACTTCTTTAACAACAATTTAGAATTTACTTTATCTCAGGTGATGCGTTTATTGCTACTTACTCTTGAGATTCAAGTGCTGAATGAAAATTTCCTCTGCTGTTTTTGCTGTGATGTGTTTCTGTGTTTTTCAGCTCTCTTTCATGCAGAGGTGAATATGACTAACCATAATATGTGGTGCATGAACAAAGAGCTGGAAGGAAACAGTATTTATACAGTGTATATAATTCCTTCTTTCTATAAATAGGGAAAACATAATACTTTTTTTTTCATTATTGTTCTAGTACCTTTTACAAGTTGGCCTTAATAACATCTTCAGACCATTTCACCTTATTAAATACCTTGGATCTTACCTCTAATTGTTTTAATTCTTTTAATTGGAAATTCTCAGAGCTCCTCTAAATTGAATGCCGGGTGCTTTGATTATTTTTTTTCTTCTTCTTCTTTTCACCAGTCTGTTTCCTAAGGCAACATTTTTGTTTTATGAGGTTTTAATAGGCATAATTGAAAGCTACCCTGCAGTAATTTAAAAGATGATAAATCCTTTACAAATTATAAATCTTTTACAAATATAAATAACTTCAGAAGTCATTATACATGCCATTGTTCTTTTTTTTTATCAGCTTCTTTAATTCTCTCATTGTGGTTTTCAGTTTTGTAAGAAATTGCTTAAATCAACAATTTTTGTTAATTCTGCAATTAATATGAGCCCTATGTTCACAGATTTTTTTTTTATATTACTTAACTAGATTGGATAGAAACCACTAGTAATTAAGAAGTTTTATTAAGAAATAGAATTTGGAAACTGTTAAAGAAAAATTTAAGATCAGTAAACATTAGTTTGAATGCTTTGTGTGTTTAATCTCTGGCATTTCAAGGTGAAAATCATACACCAATGTAAGGAAATACTAAGCATATGCAACTTAATGTGTTCTGTAGGATATTTAAACTAGTGTTTGCTAAACTTATAAGACTTTAGATTTATAAACTATAATAATTTTAATTTAAAGGTACTTTTTGAGTAAACATTATAAACTCTGATATGCATTTCCATTTTGCAGTGAAAAACAATGCATCCTTTTTGATTTGAAATTCTTCCTTAAGAGAAGTCCTCCGATTCTTTTCTCTTATTGTTTTTTTTGTTTTGGTTTGTTTTCTTTTTTGCTTCTTTCTTTCTTTATATACTATGCATTCATGTGTGTGGGAATGAATGTTCATCCTTACTCTGAATAGGTATCTTGGATAATTATCTTTCCACTAATTTTTTAAAGAGATTATGTTTGTTAAATGACTGTAGGCATTAGATTAACACTCTATCGTTCACAGTATATTTATAACTCACAGTTATAGCCCTCTTAACTATTTTATGTGCAGAGATATCAGCTCAGATCACAGCCATTTATTATTATATTTTCCTTTCAGAAAATAGCATAGTGGAAGGTTTGAGTACAGGAAGAATGCAACTAAGAAGCTGCCTTCTAGAGTTTGCACTTTATTGAAGAGTGAATCCCAGCCTTTGCCTGTCATAGTTTTGCTACTACAACCCAAGTTCTTGAAATTGTCTGAACATCTCTACTATTAACTATTAAATATACTTTATGATAAATTAATAAACATAGAAGGCTACATTCTTCATAGTTATAATATAGACTTCTCTAATACTTTTATACAGGCTTGTATTTGCATCCATACTGATAAGATCTTTCGACATCTATTACTATTCAGATATATGAAGAGTTATTAAGAACTGCCTGTGATCTTATGGTTTTCTTTACCCTCAAGGCTGGCC
>JAOEHX010037470.1:0-19418 GCA_025448015.1 Bolborhynchus lineola
TGGGTCATGCATCCTCGAAGCTGATAATGTCATACCCAGATATATCACACTGCTATTTCAGAGGACGGTAATGGAAACCCAGCTTTGGTTACATATATTATCTTCCACGAGGAGTCGGAGTGCCTAAATAAAATGCATACACTAGCCTAGTGACAGCTCAGAGTCCAGGGCCACCACAAAATATTAGCAAGTTAACCAGTTGTGTTTGCATACCCTCAAAGTAATGAGACTACAAAAAAGGGTTTGTTTATTTACATAACCTCTCCCCTGCTTGAGATCAGCTTCAGTCAGCTTGTCTTCATTGCTGAGCTGATCTGTAAAAGCACTAGGCTATCTTAATGGTACTGATAAGGCTTAAGATCTGTAGAAGGACCGTACTGCTGGCACTAGGTTCACATTACTCAAAGAACTTACCTGCAGGCCACATGTTTAAAGAGTTAGTTCTAAGAGTATGTTCTTCCCTTACTTCTCATTTAGTAGACACCATCAGAGAGGCTCGGAGAACATCTTCCTGCATCTCTGCCTCCTCACAGAGAGGTCATCAGTAACTTAAATCAAGTAACATGAGGGTGAGGGAGCACTATCACACATCCCCTGAAGCTTCTGTTCTATCCAGCTGTCACACTTCATCCGAAATAATTTCAGCAATGTATTTTTTTGTCAATTGCTTTCAGATCTAAAATTTCAATCTCTAGATAGTGTCTGGTCAGCACTCACCCTTTAAACTTTGATTTTTTGCCAAGTGGTGGAGAGCTGTTATCACATCATATGTAGTGAAGTACTTTTGAGTGAGATAAACTACATCCTCTGATTTTGTTCATCTAACCAGGCAAAAACAGTGCTTGCATCTTAGTCACAAGTACATGATTGAAGTCTTAACTTGTTTTCTAACTTGATGACCATATAAAAAAGACTCAAGTCAGAAGCTCAGAAAGTAGCAGCATGAAAGACAGATCCTTAAGCCCTTGATCATCTCAAACATGAGGCTAGTTTGAGGGCAGCTGTCACACAGTTGTCACCATACAATCACTAGGAAAGGTCACCAAGAGATGGTGTTCACACACTAGCAATTGCTGAGTATTGCTCAATCACTGGAAGGTAATTTGCTGGAGAAGCTAAGCTTCCCCCTTGGCACATGAAACAAAGCCAAAAATAAAACAACCCAGCAACACAGTGCAAACTATTCATACAAAGACTTACCTTGTAGAGCACACATTAACCTATTATACAGTCTTTATGTCTACATAGAACTGCATACAGCTATTTCTAAGACCATTCTCCAGCAGGGTACTTCAGTCCAGCTGCAATTTAAAGCACATAAATAGTCCCACTGAAAACAACAGAACTACCCATGTACCTAAAGTTGTATGTCGTTTAAATAAGTCTGCAAATTGGGGCCTAAACAAACTCATTCCTACTGAACAATTCACCTTAATATATTGTGGCAGAAAACGACAAGCTGCTTATGCAAACAGACTAAAAAGTACTTTCTGTCCTTTAAAGTATATTGGGGGCAAGTTAAAGAGGGTTAACTTGGTTGATGTGAGACAGAGATGTATGTCTTTTGGGGAATAGGTGACTTATTTCTGAGTGTCTTTCCTCATTGTATATCCCACTGTTGTGGGATCCTTTATTTGCTTCATAGATTCATGGGGGGAATATTGCCATTTCTAGCACCTGTCTGTTCAAAAGAGGGCTTTGTCTCACAGGTAAAAATCCTTCTGTGTTTCCCAAGTTTCTAAAACATCTTGTGTGTCTGCTTTTTCTGTGCTAGGGTTGAACAGAATCCGAATCCAGTAATCCTGTTGATATTGTATTACCAGCCTTGATATTAGCAACTGCTTCCTACCTTCCTCTTTCTAGAAACCACTCTAAATTTACTACTGATGTGTATTTTCTTTAATTTTGCACGGTGACTTCCTACTTCTCTTTCCTGAATGGCCACTGTTAATTTAGATCTACTCAGAAACATTGAAGATTCTATCTATCTAATCTATTTTCTATTTATACCACATTCATCACCATGGTAGCTGAATGCCTTAGGAAGTATCTTTGAGGTAGAGGCTATGCAAAGCTTATTTTAAACCACTCTCATTCTTTGCCTTTAAATTTGAATTTTAACAACTTCATCTTACCCCAGCTGAGAAATTACCCTTTTGCTCTTCACAAGTAAGTCTGAAATTTGAAGCCAGTCCAGCATGACTCGAGACCCAGTTTTAGCTGAGAATATCAACTGCAGTAACTCTGACACCTATGTAAGTAATCCATTTTTATTTTGATAGTTCTCTTACTTTAAGGTAAATGTTATGATATAGAATGTTCATGATTAATGAAAATAGCAGTTCTTCAAATTCAAGCAAAGCCAGCAGACTTGCAGTAAACTCTCATGCTCACTTTCACCTGTGTCAACAGAGCAGTCTGCCATGAAATCTGCTTATTAATAATGATACAGTCAAACTTTACATATATATGTGTATATGTATATATACAATGACATAACTGCATTACATGGCTTTAAAACAGAACACAAAATTTTGCTCCATATACTCAGTTCTGCATGTTTTGTGATGCTGCACCATGGATTTTGGCAGAGATTACACCTCAAATTTTACAAATAATCTATCAGAAGCTGTGTTTTACATCAGGATTTTATCCCTGCACTTCTGAAGAAATGTAGAAAACAACAGGTCTAGCTAGTATCTAGGGAAGGGCTGGATTGCTCCATTCATCCCTATCTCCCTAAACATTACCAGCAATACACTTATGAATTGTAAATGTAATGAAAAAAAATACTGAACATGGGAATAGCATAGAGTCAGCTATATTTGTCAAGTGTTTATATTAATTGGAGTATTTACCTTCAAATTCTGTCTTTGGCTTTTCAGTTTGGAATTCTTAGGAAAAAAGCTTATATTACCTGACAGCTTCTTTCCTCCCTCCAACTTACTCACTGGGCAACTTCAACCAAGCTTGTTCAAGGGCAGAGGCCTGAAAGATATGAACATTTCCAGTAGCTGTGTAATGAAAATAACAGAGGCCAGGATCACGCTCACAGAGAGACTGCAGCATCAGCACATCTATATTATTAGACAACACAAATTAACATGGCAGAGGCAACTTCTCAGGTGCTACTGTCTAAAGGACTATTTGTTTAATTTGCCCAAAATTGCTGCAGAAAGCCAGCAGAACTGCACAGAACACAGCAACACAGTGATGACTGTCATCACTGGAGCATGTACAGCCCCCCAAATCTTTATGTGCTTGGAAAGAGATGCATTACAGCCAGTTCCAAAAATGGCAGCTCAGGCTGTTTAGACATACCAAAAAAGAAACAGATACAAGTTCCTCCAGGGCTCCTCCAGAATGCAAACAATAATCCAGCTCCGCACTATACCGAACCACCCCCGCTATGAGAAGCGTGTCATTCAAAAGCAACTGCACACATATGTGTGTGCAGAACCTCCTTTCCAATGGTTTCCATCCCTAAATAAAATTGCCTGCAGATTGAACTAACTCTCTTTTAGTCTAGCTCAGAAACTGCACAGTGTTACTGTGTGAATGGAATATGGACTACTGAATGGAGTATTTTCTCCTATTACTCGCTGAGTCATTAAAATACTATTCAGATAGCTTTTACACAATGTAGCTGTTATCAGTATCAAACATGCTCAACTTTCATAGTTTGGTAAGTTTCCATAACGTACTGTTCATCTGTTTGTCACAATGATGCCATATGAAACCTCATCTGAGGCCCACAAGAGTTGATGGTAATACAGAACTGGTTTCTTCACACAGACCATGAAGCAAACAAGAGATCACAATAATCTGATGAGAGATGATCTTGACATCCTCCAGCCCAGCCTACCTCTGCAGATATGTCAGCTAGACTTGTTTGGACAAGCAGTTTGTTGTTTTCTTTTAAAATACATCAAATGAGTCAACACATCAACAAAGCAGCAGCATATTTTTCTAGTTACTAAATACATTTGTTAACCAGCCAGACCACAGGTACCAAGAAACCTCTTTGTGGAGATGAAGTCGTTGGTTCTTTAAGTCACCACAAGCACTGTCACACACAACACGAACATCATTTTGATCTAATCAGGTTTTAAGAAAACAATTACTGTAGCTGAATACAGCTGTCCAAAATCACAGGCTTCTGAATTGCATGTGACAGGATCGACCCCAGAGGCACAAAAAAGGGTCTGACCAAGCCTTGCTGCAGGAGTAGGTCACTAGCTGGTCTGAAGCACCACTATAAGCAACATGCCACTTCTCATCTTCTAAACCCCTGCTATTTATACCAAATACCCTTCCAAGTCTGTGTTTAACTTTCTCAAGTAGCAGAACTGTTTTTAAAAAAAGGCTTTTGAGGAAAATTGTGTGAATTTTTCAGGTTGCAACAAGTCACACACCAGAAGGGTTCTGAGGCTGGTACTGGCACACAGCACTTGGAGGTGGAAACCCAGGCTTCCATGGAGGCCAGGGGCTAATTCTCTTCAGTAACACGAAAATCCTGGCATATTCTTTCTGCCAACAGTGGAACAAGCTGTTTCCTTCTCCAAGGCCTTCCCACAAAAAGATTCACAAAAGCTGGAGCTGGACCTTAGTGCTAACTCAAGCAAATATAACTTCATTAGGCATTTACATATTAAACCTGATCAAGAATCCCCAAAATCTCTAGTTGGACTTAACTCTCTGCAAGTATTTATCCATTTAGCAGTAAAAATGCTGAATATGGTGTGCTGTTTTGATTCTGAGTTCACAGATCCAACATCCAACAGCTGTTACCTACTGCAGAGTGCTCACACTTATGGTAGTCGTCCTGATGTCCATTGATGTAGTTTTTTTGCTTCCCTACCTCAAGCACCATAAAGGTTTATGCCAGCCTCAGCACTTCTAAATTATACAAGCTTAGTCACATCAAAATTTAGTATTTTTCTACATGAGATATCAAAGGAAACCCACCTTCCTACACTAGTATTTTCATCTTCTGCTACATTGAAAGATTACTTTCTTAAATACTCTTTGATGCTTCTTCCCCCTCAGCTTTTGTATTTCCATTAATACCTCTGCATCCAGCTCCACTTGGTTTTGGGGGCTGAAACAGATGTCAACTAACAGACAAACTGTGTCTTTTCCATGAAGTATAATGAATTACAAAATGTGTTGACACTACTCCTGTATAAAGGCAACCCTCCATGTTTCAAGTCTCCTATATCATAGCATCAGCATTTGTGAAAACAAAGACTTTCAAGTCTCTGGACACCTGGTTTCACACAATACCTTCTTACATACAGCACAAAGCAAAAGGTCTGTTCTGCAACTTGAAAATAAAACAACATTACAATTGCAGCACCTGTAAATATGTGTAAACTGTTCTAATCTATGTATCTCAGCTATGGGTAGCAGTGACGACGTAGCATGGAGTGGGCTGTGGGTGATTAACCAAGTGGGTGGCTCTTCCATTAATCTCTTCATCCTGCTTGTTGCCCAAGCAAAGTAGATCAAAGCTGAATCGAATGTATTTACCTACTCTACAAGCAGACACCCAACTGAGGCAGGCCACTCTGCTGTTCTGTGAGTCCCTGCATACCAAATTTCCTCTTGCTTCTACTCCCACTCCAAGAAACATTAAGGTTTGTAGCAGCTCTTTAGAGCAGCTAAGGAAGAAGTACTCTGGTACTCGTGTGCCTTTCCTCAGCTGCTTTTGTTTGGCTGTTTGGGGGAGGGGGTTGTTGCATAAAGTCAGCTATAATTACAGTAGCTGAGACTATTACATCGTGAGGTTGAAAGTCAGAAAGAGTAGATGCAAGCAATGAGGGGAAGATTCAGTACTAATGATCTCAAAGCCTGACAACAAGAAAGTGGATATCACACGCTGACAAAATAAGCAGATGCAATCAAGCAGCAGCAACCTTTACAATAGAGCAAGTTTTTCATCTTATCTATTTATTGCAGACCCAGTATTACTTTTCCACTTAGGCAGGCACTCTAGCTCCCTCAAGAAAGGTATGGAATTGGCATGAAAGAAAATAGGAAAGAAAAATGTTTCTTGCTGTTTGAAAAATGCATCTGCTTCACAGCTTTATGGATGAAATATGAGATTCTAATCTAATTCAGGAGCTCAGAGTTACACAGAGTGAGGCAATAGTTTAAAGATTATCCAGCAGTCACAATCTGCCTGGCAAACTGCAGGAACACAGTCACTGCATCATCACATTGTAAACCCTTACTTACTTTCTAATGACAGTCATGGCTCATCTCTGTGCATCACACACCTGCCCCCAGCCATTCCTGCGGGAGTGAAGAAAAAGCTAAACTACTTTTGTTTGTTCTATACTGTACTTCTTGAACGCAATTCAGCTGGGTTTTTGGGGGGGTTAGAAGAAAAAAAAGCCTGCCTGATTTAATAGCCAGAAGGCCAGATCCTCCCTATCTATATCACCAGCAAATCAGGCAGTTCAGGAGAACTCACTCTCAGAGAGTGATTCTGACCATTTACTGCAGTGCCAAATAGCTCACAGGGAGACTAAATGTATACATACACATGTATGTGTGTACCGTTGTCATCCTTTTGGAATACAAACTTACCTGAGATCTGAAAAATAAGAAACATATTGAGCCCCTTAGGGCAGCCTCAGAAATTTCTGTGAAGCTTTTGTGCTTCCTGCAAAACTCCCTGGGAAAAAATAAAATCTTAGTATATCCAAGTGAGCCTTCCATGGGAGTTCGCTGCAGAACACAACTGGAGGTGATGGTGGAGGTGGTGAGCCATTTGTACTATCGCTCAGTGTCTGCAGCACACTCCTAAGATGTTAAAGACACAGAATTCTCTTTCCTACAGCTCCCACTTCTCTAGCAAGATATTCCAGACATCAAAATATGAAAGGTTCAGTCCTGTTCCCATACATTTCCTACTGCAGCTGGCACACTGAGCTGTGAAGAAGACAACACTCAATGGGCCAGTGAGAAAGTAAGCCTGAATCTTACTAATGAGCATCTCCAAAAGGCCAGAGTCTGGCTCTTACTCAGGGACTGCTTTTATTTTTCTATTTAAGAGCCCACCTGTCATTACCTACCTTCTTAGAGCTTGGTATCCTCGATCTGTAAGAGACGGAGACATCCCCTATGCATTCCCAAGTCAGGAACTGGTCTCAGACACATCTTCATCCATCACTTCTCATCAGCTAGCTCAAGAGCTTCTTCCTCAGGCCACAGGCTTCATCATCCCATAGGTTCATTACACACAGAATGAGAGGTATTACTTCTGGCACACTGACCTGCTTTCTGAGCTGTCTTTCTTCACTTATTACTTCACAGGACTTGGGTCAGCTGCTTGGAATCACTGCCTGATGGCCAAGGCTTGGTTTTGAAGCATTATTTCACTTCAGCCCAGTGCCTGAAGCTACTGGGTATATTGAAGTCTTCAATGGCGTTTTCTAAAGTACTTGGGCAACCTCAGATCCTCAGAGTCACTTTCAAGTTGACTCATTGAAAACACTCTCTACAGCCTCCAGTTATCTGTTCAGGCCAGGAGGTTACGTAGGATCAAAAAATGAAAGAGGGAAGATACATATATATATATGCACACATAAACATAATGATAATATTTAACACCCCAATAAAAAAGCATAGAAAGATATTTTACAAATTATATAAATCATTAAGTTTCTGAGTACAAATGAGGAACTCCTTGATATAAACCAAGGAGACATTTCCCTTTTGGCAGATGATTCTCTGGTGGTCCACTGTTCTCTTTTATCAGTACTTCAAACTAACTGGCAGCTCCTCTGTTTGAAGGTAGTAAGGTTCATATCATTAAGACCTTCACTAGTTAAAAACTTATTTTAAACTGAACTATATGGCAAAAAAGAAGATACAAGATCTTGACTATCACTTGACAGTTTCTTTTGAATTCCCCCTCAATGCACTTGTGAGCGAGTTATTTTTTTCCGCATCCTCACCCAGCAAACTGCAATAGGGATGTCTTGTCACCTTGCAGGTGGCAGGAAGAAGTCATCACAAAAAGGAAATCTTGTCATAGCCTGATGAGCATTATTTTCAGAAGCTTTGTCTGTATAAAGAATCCCTGCTCCCACAGCGTTCCTCCTTGTCCCTCCTAAGGTGCTGCAAATAAATCGGAGTGGGGAGCTGAGCTGGCTAACCCTCCTCTCCCCTTCTTTTTTAGCCAGGATTTTTTCAGACAGATTAGCTCCCCCTTTGCACTTCACCACATGGCCAAATGCTTGTGCCAGCATAGCAGAAGGAGGAGTAAGGAAGTGGGAAGGAGTGGCTGGAAGTAGGAGGAGGTGAGGGAGCAGAAGGGACAGCTTCAGCGGGTCTAAGACCTGCAGCCAAGAAAACTTAACTACCTCACTGGAACTAAGTAGTTCTAGGGTGTCTGTGTGAAGATGGATGTGTTCTCTCCCTGAAATATTTCACTTGATGAATCTCTGTGTGCTAGTGAGTGTGTAATTCACTGTAATGGAGATCTACCACTGTATGTACTTGTTATTTTCCAGCGGGGACATTACCTGCTGAAAGACACAGGGTTTCAGGCAATCACCTTCAGTGTGTTAGCCTTTGGGCCTTTGTATGCATCTAACTTTGTCCTGGGGCACTAAACAGATTCTCACCTAAAGCAACACTGCAGCAGGCATACTGCTGCCTGAAGATTTCACACAGCCTACAACACAATCACAGAACCTGCAAGCGGCTCAGATATATTTAGAATCCCACATTGTCATTACTTTCATCCTGAAAAACAGAGTGGGGAGGAATAAAGAATAGAAGCAGATGATAAATGCACAGCTGGAGAACGTCAGGGAGCTCAGCACTGGCTGCGCTTGGTTCTCCTCTTGTTTAACTGAAAGGGAGTGGATGACCCTGTGAGAAAGAAAATCCACATTTATGTATCTTGCTGTGGTCAACACCTGGCAATCCCTGTGAAAACAGTGCTGTGATAATCTGCCAACCTTTGTTTTCTGTGCCAAGTTACCCCTGCCACTGAGGACTGAGCATGCTGGTGGGAAAGGACACGAGTAAAGAACTGCCTGTGAAGAGGGGAGCACATGGCTGCTACCTGGCTTTGAAATATCCACAGGCAAAGCACAGCAAGACAACATGTCATAAGGATGAAAGAGATTGATCATAGCAGGTTATAAAATGACACAAGAAAGCAGCGGTACAGGAGTTCATCTAGCCATACAGAGGTCAGTGCATAGTCATGTGTAAGCAGAATGCTTGTAGTTAATGATTTAAATCAGAGTTGTTGGCTAATACACTTGGATTGTGAAATGTGATGTTTTCTCCAAGACAAGATCCCAAGAGGACAATATCGAAGATGCAGCTAATGTTTGAATGCTACCTCCAAAAGGTTCTTCCACAGTTGTGCAAACATCAGGACTGTTTCCCCTTCCTTCTCCAAGTCTGTTATTTATGTCTGTGTCAAAATGTTAGCAGAGTTGCTTTCAAGGAAGGATCTAACTGACCTATTTGTGCTCCCTTTCACTGCTCCTGAGAATCCCCATCTATCTAGCTTTGTTAATTCCTTGGAGGTACTCCATTTCTTGAGGTGGTGAACACTTGCTCATACAGCCTTCAGGCCACAATAATGGGTAAAATCACCCAGATTATACCTTCTTTATTTTTTACTTAAACATTACCTTTTAAATTAACTTGGGGGGTTGGGTATTACACTAGTAAAGGCTTTTGTCTGTCAGAGCGTTGTTTGTCAATGGCAAGAGTGAAAGGGGGATGAAGAGAAAGATTTATTTTATATAAAGCTATTTTTAAGGAACTGTTAGGTTCTCTTTAGAAGGGCAGGCAAACACAACAGTCAGCTGAAGACTCCAGAGGATAAGATGAGAAGAGCTGTTATGAGTCCGCATAACTGTTATTTTCTAAATACTCCATGTTATCCTTAAATTCAGAAAGCAGCCCACCAATATTAGTGGCCCTTGTATTCAGTGAGAAGCCGTGGTGTTGTTCTCACAGTCCTAAACATATCAGCCTCAATTTCCCCTTCCTTCTCGCAAACCAGCTCTGTTCTTTCCTAGCCCTCTGCTCTCAGCATTCTTAGTGCCAGTCAAACCAATGGTACCACTTAAGTGATGCACATATTTTAGATGTTTCCATGTTTCATTCTCCTCCTACAACTGCATCTTGTCCTAAGAAGCAGTTCTTCCAGTTAACAGACACAAATCAGCTTGTGGGATGCCAGGAGCAGAAGAAAGTTTTGCTGGAAATTGCAGTGGTCTTTCAGAAATGCAGACCTTTGCTAATGGCTGTAACGTGTCAGAAAGCTTGCTCTCGTGTCAGGTCCTTGTAGCCATTTTTAATGTTGTAGGTAACTTCTCAAATGGCACGTGGACATGGCAAAGTACTCAGAAACCCATGGTCATGGGCTGTGCAGCTTCCAAAAGTCTGCTCCCACTGACAAAATTTCCATGTTGTCTCAGACTCTCTTCTTTGTTATTGACCATCTATTAAACAAATCCAAGCTAGTGCTTGCATGCAGGTCTTTGGGAAGCATTGTAACACACTTCTTGCTGCAGTTGCTACACTGGGTGAAATCACTCTTGTTGAAATTCTTCTGCTGTCAACAGGATTTATACAGAAACTATTTTAGCCTTCAGAGCTATTGCTCACAATTCTATTGCTCTAATTCCTCACAAATTAAAGGGCAGAAACTGGCCTCTGCCTTGTGTTGGGTCAGGCACCAAAACCTTTTTGAATCACCTCTGTTTGGCCTAGCAACAGGGTGTTTTCTTCTGCACACTTCATTTTGTTGTTCAGAATTTCAGGCTTTGTTCTTGAGACCATAAATTTCACAGAAGACAACCTTTGAGATCGAGCAGTGTTTTGAGGTCTTCCCGTAACTGGCTCTGTAGTCACCTTTGCCAACCTAAATCCAGGTTTCCAGCATGAGACAGTCCTGCCCTCTCTCATCTCTGGCTTCATGTTGCTATCTCCACATCAGGGAATTGAGCACTGACGATGAAGGTAGGCTCCTTCCTCCCACCTCCTTCAGCTCCCAGTTGGGTGGCTGGCCTGTGCTCACTCAGTATACTACCACCACCACAGCCCAAAGGTGGCAGCAAGAAAATGCAGCACAGAGAGGGATCATGTCTTGCAGGAGCAACTTGAATTTATGTCTGGTTTAAGGAGTCAGGCAATTGCAACCTTAGTCTGCACAGTGAAAATCTTAAATTACTCAGAGTTGTTTTAATGAAGTGCTTAATTTTCACAGTGGAGGTTCCATGATAACACTATTCGCTGCTGCAGTGCTTGTCAAAGATTACGGCAGTGAAAGAGGTGACTGTTTTTGTGATCTGATAAAGTATGTCAGAAAACCCCATTTGAAAGAATGTTATCATATACTTTTTTTCTCCAGAGACTATCATTATCAAGGTCTCAGTTTGAACCTTTTCTCAAACTTGTAAGAAGTGTCTTTTGCAACCTATCCCCACATGCCTCATCAGAAAATTCTGCTGCTTATGTGAGTGCGCAGATCATACAGTCGATGAAAAAACTTGTGGTTTATATATTCATATATATATGTATTTTTAGAACTCATTTTCTGCAGATATACTTGAACGTTCAGTTACAAATTTACTGCTTCAGTGGACATTCCTATCAGCAGCTTATTGTGAGGACATTTGCAGAGAATCAAGCACTGAAATAGGTATGAACACAAGCAAAGCGAATACATTTTAAAATCAGAGAAATGATGGTTATTGCAAAGTGACTTTCTGCACCAGTGTCAGGATGCACTGAATGTAGGAAATCAAAATACAGCATGATGTCTCCCCGCCACAACAAAGCTATTTTGTGCCACCCTAAGCTAATATAATGTTAGATGGCTATTTTAGTTAACAAAAAGTAGGAAGAGGTTTACCATCCTAGGGGAGTGTTGGTATTTCAAAACCAAAAGAGCAAGTCTTGTACTCTAATCCACCAGTGAGCCAACAAGAACATTTTATTTCCTTTCAACTATGGCCCTTTATTCATTCAAGTATCTTAGTATGATTAACTTTAATATCTCTCAGAAAAAATTGTTTCACAGGACAGTTTTCACATTGAAATTGTTAACCTATGGTAACAACCTCTAAAAAACCTTCCTCTGAAGTTTTGAAGATTAGAAATCCGTCCAACCCATTCAATCGGAAGAGAGTTCACAAGAACTTTTTTCCTTCCAGCCTGTATTCTCTGATAACATAACTACTGTCAGTAAACCACTGACTGACTCAATTCTGTGTCCTTCCCACAGCCATTTTCCACCATCATGACAGAAGAACCATGAGCATGGCAGATGAATGTGGGTACAGCATGTTTTCTTTGCAACACTCTACATGTGCAACTTTGCAAGAGTCACTGCAAGCCGCCTTACATAAAAGAATCTCAAAGGCTGTTGTAACATACACCATGGATAGTATCGTTTTTCATAGTACCAGAAGACAGAATGGCTTCTGAAAAAGCCATTGCAAAGCCATCTTTGATTCGCACCCATGGTGACAGATGTCCAAATGCAAGAAACTTCTAAGAAAAAGCAAACAGAACTGGGGAGGCCACAAGCAAACTTGCTTGTGACTCTTCTAGCTGCTGTGTGGAAACAAAGATTATAGAATAAGAGAAGCTAGAATAAGCACCTGAAGGCCATCTGAACCAACCTCCCACTCAAAGCCAGACTACCACGAACTCTAAATCAGCCACAGCTTTATTCAGCTGAGTCTTGAAAACCTCTGAGGATCGAGATTCCAAATAATGTCTTCCAGTGCTGTACCATTCTCCTATTGAAGAAATTTTGCTACTGTCCAGTTTGAATCTCACAAGATGCAAACTGTGGCCCTCAAGTTTGCCCTCAGTTTCCAGTTCTCACAGTAAGTTCCTAGTCTGTATTGCTGCAAGAAGTTTTTCTGCTGTAGGTACCAAACTTTACACACCTTACTGAAAGTCTTAAGGTCCAATCTGCAAGTGTTTCAGCATCCCTCTGGACTGAACCTCAGTTATTCAGGGTGTTAATCATTTCCCTTTATTTAGCATCATGCACAAGTGTTCTGAGTTTGCATTCTCCCTGGTCATAATAAAAATGATGAACAATATCAGCCCCAGTATCAACAATGGGGTACGTAGCTACTGAACATCAGGCCACTGGTAGTCATTCTTCAAACCTCATGTCCCAGTGAGTTTTCACTGATCTAACAGTCTGTTCATCCAAGATACACTTCCTCAGCTTCAAGACAAGAATACTATGGTGCCAAAAACGATACTGAAGATACATACATCCATCACTCATCTTTTTAGCCAGCCAGTTCAGCACAAAAAGCAACCAGGTTGGTCAAGTATGATTTACCATTGATAAATAAATTTATCCTCACTCTTCCCTGTCATTACCTTATTGTCATTTGTGTGTTTGTAAATGTAACAAAATGATGTGCTCCATGAAGAGCTGACTTGAGCTTTAGTTGCAGTGGCAAGGGCAACATCATACAACATCTGAATTCACAGATATCCAGGTATTGGTGTATGACTGTTGGAAGCAGAACAGTGCAGGTGTAGTCAGGTTAGCTCAGACCCTACAGTTTGCCCACAGCAGTACAGACTATAACTTTACTGACCAAGCTTATGATGGGTCTTATAGCCATGGTGCAGTAAGACTGCCTTACTAAATCTGTCTTCAGTAACAAAGATGGCCACTCACTGCAGTAATTTTACTCCAGCTCTTTCTAATAGATTTATTTCACAGACATGTAGACTAAGTTGTATATACCTCCAGGATGAATGCAGTGTCAAGCCCCAGTTTCAAGACAGCCATCAAAAAAAAGTCATACCCTGAACAGGGTCCGGAGTGTCATCACTGAGGTGAAAGTGTGGTATAGCTTGAACAAAAGTTTATAGACTTCTGTGAAAATATACATTTTTTCTATTACTACTAGTAGCAAATCTGACAGCTGTTACATCTCTTTACTTATATTTTATGCTTCCTAATTCTAACATATGATGACACTTCACTTCCCAATATCCACTTGACATTCTTTTGATGTATCTTTTGGGCTAGTGCCTAAGCACATTTGCAAAGAGTTTAGTGCTCAATTTAAGGCAGAATATATTCCCAGTATTCCTTTGGCAATCAATTATTTATTACTTACAAGTGTTAAGATCAAACCAAGAAGAATAGATGTATATTCCATGCTGAGAGGAAGTCCATGGGGATAACAGAAAACAGAAACTTTAATGCTAAATTTGTGTAAAAAGGGTAAAATGGAGATTCCCTACACAGTTTGAAAAAAAAAAAAAAAAAAGGCAAACCCCTGGATTAAACAGTTATTCTTCTTGGGCTTTATCTCATGGCTAGAAATGCATGCTGGAACTGTACCATTAGTTCTTTGTGCCACAGGGGCAAATTCTAGTTTGCTTTCACCAAGGAATCCCAGTCAGCTTAAACTTGGCACCAGCTATCTGTGCACATCTTTTATCAGCATACCCATGGTGCCATATATAGCTAGTTAATTAAAAATAACTGATTCATTTCTATTGACAGGCCTAGGATTTATGTTAATATTTTCAGCAAGGTCATACCGCCTGCATGGCTTCTTCGTAAAACATGGAATGTGTAAAGGTTTGCTTGAGTCAACATTCACGCAAAGGGGAGCGTGCTAGAGTAGAATTTAGAAAGATCATTCATACATCATTGAACAGCTCTGCAGAAGGTGAACATTCTGATCAGCATGTTTGTCTAGGGCAAAATCTGCACTATTCCTGTCAGTGGGGTACCAGCAGCAATGGAGGTTCATGAAGTCAACCACAAGATTTCTCCTTCCGTGGGCTCCAGATCAGAGCAGAAGTACTCAAAACAAAACTTCATCTGTAGTCACCACTGGCTGTGAAGGATCTTTACAAATCATGTGCTCTTCTCTGTAAGCCTTTATTTATTTATTTATTGCTAACGGTAAACTGTGCCCCAAAGACAAGCAAGAAAATACCCTTGGCCAGTTCACCAGTACAAAATCAGTCCTATCTGTCTGATTAACGTCTGAGTAAGGAGAATCTGGCAGGTTCGCAATGAACCAATTCAGGGTTATTCAGACAGGACAGAAGAACCAGCAGGAAAAGGACCACCTGGTAAAAAAAACCAACGAGTAATTCCAAAACAAGGAGTAATTCCAGCTCAGGAATACAAGCTGATAAAAGGCAACCTGCAGAAGTAAGAAATCTAGACATAAATACAGCTGAATGGCTACAGAGAGATTTAAATCTGCAAGCTGAAATGTAAAGCAAACATCCAGCAGCCAGCTATGCAACTCAAATCACAGGTGCCGGAACTTAATAATGACCTGGGTTGGTTTTTTCACGGCTAGCAGTCCCCCTGCCAATGGACTGAATTATGTTCTCTTTGTGTTGTTTTTTCCAGGTCATGCAGCAAATCTGTTCCCTTTTGTGAGGTCAGTAAAATTGAAACACCCTATAATTTAAGTTACTTATTTCTCAAGTAAACAGATAAATTAGAGTACCATAAAACCTGAGATGTATCTAAAGACAGTGGCAGCTCTCCAGGTAAAAAGAATCAGCCATCTGTTCTAAACCAAAATCTAATAAAACACAATGACAGATAACTTCACTCACTGAAAGAAACTTGAAACAGCAGGGCCAAAATCAGCAATGTGAATCTGGAAGAGTCACACAACAGACAGCTTGCAAATGATCCAGCGGGCAGGTCATCATTTGCTTTGCCACACGTAACATGCAACATTCACCTCAAGTCTTAATGCTTACTACTGCTACTATTAATAGCAATAATACTATATTAATGTAAATATTAATAATATTTACCATTAATAATCCTTTTTGAGGTCTACTTACGACTTTGAGATGATCTTTAGTTGGCAAACCTTTGGGGTTTTGAGCATTACTACACAAAGGAATAAGTAAGACAAAAATAGAAAATGAGACCATGATTCTTCCATTTAATGACTTTTCAGAGAGTCAGTTCGTCACATTTGGAGCGAAAGTATTTAAAAGTTTACAGGTTAATTAGAAAAACAACAGCTGACTTTATTGAGAGTTTAATTCAACTGTACGAACAGACACAAACTGTTTTCAACCGAGAAGATCTGTTTGAAGCTGGTTTGTGCTGGAATGTCACCCACACAAATCTTGCAAGGGAACATTCGGTGACAATACGCTCAAAATGATGAAGCTTCTGTTGGAGCAGGATCTCTGTGGCTACAAAGAAAATGTTTAAAGAAGGAAACATTTATATTCCAGTTTCTAATTTAGCTATTATTTAATTAAATATAAGAGTCTGATGTACTTTTTACAAACATTTTCACACAATCTGAATTTCTTGTCACCACATTCAGTTTCTTGTTTTTTCCTTTGTTTAAGCTCTGACCTCAGGCCTTGTTCCATGTGTGTTACTTCTTTAGACTGGCTCTGCATTGTAGACCAACTGGCAATTTAAAGTTAGGACTTTGCTTCTTAAAAAGAAATCAAACATTTCTATAAACATCAGATTCAGTTCCCTACAGCCTCAGGGCACCTGGGCTAATCCTTCCTTCCTCAGAAGCCGTCCTAGTTTCCTTCATGTTGACCAAAATTAGCAGTGATGAACATCTGAATGAGCAAATATTAATAATTAAAAAATCAAAAATTATTTTGCTCAGGGCTGCAACATCACTTTAAATGCTTCCACTCTTGCACTGTAATTTTCTCTCCTTATGATGAAGGTCTTAACTATGTGCAGTGGAAAATGCAGCATCTGAGGGTAGAAGATATTCAAAATCAAGTTGGGAAAAGAGGAATTTTCTCCACAATACACATTTCGTAAGGAAGGAGATTCACACCCCTGGAGTCTGATCTTTCTGCTATTACGAAAGTCATCGCTCTTGCTGCTGGATTGCTACATGAACAGTGCCTATGGCTCCAGGGGCACCCTCAGGCTCCCCACATGCCACACAAAGGAAGACTAATTTTCTGCCTGTAGAAAGGAGTGCTGGAGCATACAGTCCCTGGATACTATGAGCTACTTATAGCTATACTGCATTAAGGAGGATTCTGCATTAAGGTGGTTTCTGCTATTTAAGAAGAGTAAGGAGCGTGTAGGATCCTGTACTCCTGGACCACACACTATCACTCAGAAACACTGTAG
The DNA here is from genome assembly GCA_025448015.1 of Bolborhynchus lineola. Taxonomy (NCBI): domain Eukaryota; kingdom Metazoa; phylum Chordata; class Aves; order Psittaciformes; family Psittacidae; genus Bolborhynchus; species Bolborhynchus lineola. The sequence goes on from JAOEHX010037470.1 coordinate 17,153, forward strand.
AGAAATTTGAAAGAATGGAGACAGAATATAAAAAGAGGAAAACATAAAAAGAAGAAGGGAAAACCCCCAAACTCAAACCTAAAAAACAGATGGTAAAACCCTGGCTCTGCTGAAGCAAATGGTAAAGAGTTTTCCTGCTTATATATGTTACTGTTTTTCTCCAAAGGAGCAAGGTAAATGCAGAGGTTTATTTTGCATATAGAAAACCAAAACCAAACAAAAAGATGAATGGATAAGAAATACATAAGAGATCTTTGAGGAAAATATTACAATATAAAATTTGTTGAGATGCCGTTGATGCTGACTGAGGAAGGGCAGAGGACAGGGTAGTTTGGACAGACAAAGATCTACATAGGGCTGGTTTGGGATTAAAATTTTAAGCGTGCATCATGGCCAAAATGTAGTTTTTAATCTGCAAAGGAGAGAAGTGACAGTACTGACAAATAAATGAAAAAGCAGCAATGTAAGTCTCTGTGAAGGAAGAGTGCTGTCAGAGTATCAGTTTTCTGACTTCGTAATGGCAGCTACACTGTACGGAGCAAATGGATGAGAAGGGAACATATGAGAAGCAGTTGTGGCAGTCTGCCTGTCAAGGTGACCAGCGTATAAGATTTACACATTCCTAACTGTTATGTACTAAATATGTCAAGCAATTAAGTTTTTTTTTACTGCTCCACTGAATTCAATGTTTTTACCCTCTCTATGGAATCTTCGTTGCTTGATCTCCAGTGAACTGTGATACTTCATTTTGCATTAGATTGTAACACCAGAACTGTGTTCACCCATGCAGTAGAAGAGCTCCTGCAGGACCCTCCTGGGATACAGGCAGTGATAAATGATGTGGTAGGAGTGGGTTTCAGTCAACTGGCATTTACGTGTGCTGTGTATTTTACACCTTTGAATTCAAGTATCAATCCCTTTTTAAAAAATGAGTGCAGTGCCTTTAATTAGAGGACAACAGCAACAAAGAACCTGTAATTAAAACCCAAACATATCGTGTGGTTGATGCAGTGAGTACTGCCTTTGTCATAAGTCACAGTGAGTCTACTCTTGGGTCAGGTTCAGTCATCAGTCAGCTTCAAGCGCAATCACTTCTAATTAACAAATCTTTTGAACTCTTCCAGGGAACACGGTCTGGACCTCTAAGGTAATACACAATAGTCAGACATGAAGCTCTTAAGGCTGTCTTTCCCTTCTACTGACTTCTTCCAGAAGGCAAGGTGGCAACACCCTTTAATAAAATTAAACCAATAGTATTGTAGTTGCATTTTTATGCCATGTGTCTGTCCATCCCCCCTGCAGCCATCCAAGTCTTTCTCACTAAAGAACCACCTTCCATGCTCTTGTTAATTTTATATGTGTATCCATAAACAGAGAAGGAAGGCTACTATGGCTGTGCAAAGAAACTATCTCCTTTCTGTACTTTAAACGAGCAGTATTAGGACTTGATATTAAAAAAACTGGTTTGAGTTGGGTTAAATCTGGCTGACTTTGTGGAGGCAAGCGGCACCCATCTAAAACCTCCAGATATAGGGAACAGCAGGGTGTTTTGAATTTGAGCTACGTATTTTGGGCTAAAAGATGGTTGGAAGAGTAAACAAAGCCACAGCCTTGCACCAGAGGTTAGATTTGTCTGATCTGTGGTACATTCAGGACTAAGACAGCAAAAACTTTACAGACAAACACAATTTCTTTGAAGAAACAAAAACTTTTTATACAGACAAACACAATTTCTTTGAAGAAACAAAAACTTTTTATACAAACACAATTTCTTTGAAGAAACTCCACCACCAGTTTCCCCTGCTAAGAACATGCAGTATCACCAATAACCTCACTAAACCCGAAGGGATGGTATCATTACAGCTCTTTGATATGCAGATGCACAGGGGCTGCTATTCTTACCCTGGTGTTTTTGCCTTTAGCCTGCGGAAAACACAAACAGGTTCTCCCGTGTTCTCCGTGCCCATCCCTCTCCCTGCCCCAGGTTGCACAACCGCAGCGGATGGGCCATGGTCTGCAGGAGGAGCCTGCTGCCGGACACGGGCACGCAGGGGACTCATTGGTCAGCCAGTCCCTGCCCTGAGCATCGAGCATCACACGAGCCCAGCTCGTTCCAGGTGCGTATTTAAAACGTTCCAGAGCTCTTTTAAGCCAGGCCATAATTGATAGCTGGCTTTTGCAAAGAGCAATTTCGCAGGCGTCAAGACTTTAATCGCAGCCGAGCATCCCTTGAGTCACGCCAACCCCCAGGGTCACCGATGAGCAT
>JAOEHX010037472.1:0-14599 GCA_025448015.1 Bolborhynchus lineola
CTGTGGGAGTTGCATTCTTTTGATTCTCCATGTAGCAAACTGCGTGGCTGATTTACGGCCTAAACCACGACAAAACCACAATAATAGGAAAACATCTAATTGCTATACATGATCCCTTTTTCTAAAAAGGAGCAAGGGACCAACCTGTGTCAAGGCAGGGACAACTCTGTACTTGCCCAAAGGTGAGCCTTTGAAGGGTTTTTCACTCTAAAGATGAAACTAGGAAAGGTCAAGGCACTGGAACCCAGAAGCTTGGCCACAGATGGTTGTGAGCTCTTAGACCTACAAGTTAGAGTTGTATTTGGAAAAAGACTTATTTTGAAACCTGGGTAACAAGTGTTGCAAGAGCTTATGATAATGTGACTGATTTGTTGGTAGACTGGCATGTGAGCAGAAGAAAGTCTGCCTCCCTGCTGAGCTCTCCCCCATCACGCACGTTTCTTCCCTGTCCTTTCTAATTCATATTTCAAACCACAAATCATACAGAAAGATGCCCTCTATAGGTCATTGTAAACAGCAGTGATGTACTCCCAAATGCTACTCAAGGTACTTTTCTGTCAGTGTGCCTTAAATCTCCTTCCTGTTGGAGCTGCAGGCTTGCAGCTTGTTAGTCGCCTACAGTTGATAAGTCTGTGGATTCTGATTATAAACCTGAATTACCATGTTTTGTGTAATAGTTGTTTTTCATTATCACTTTGCAGTATTCTTGTCCTCTTCCCACCAAGAGAAAAAATCAGGGTTTCATAAATTGTGAATAAGCTTCTGTCAGTAGTGATTCATTGGTTTGGAGGAAACCATTAATTGTGATTCTTTCTCATTAAGTCTGACTACAAAGATCATGCTGACACCAGTTTTGCACTAAGCTTTTTTGGTTGAGATACCACGGTAAGCCATGACCTTATGAAGCATAGCAGTCAGTATTTTTATTAGTGTATAAGATATGATGCATTATACCTGCCATTTCTGTTATGTCCATGGATGGTGTATAGCTCTTAGCAATTCGGTGCTTGACATGTAAGATTGATACAGCAGAGATTAATGTAAAAATACAACCTAATACAAGATTCCCAGCTATTCTAGTTACTGAATTTGCACAGTATTGTGAATCACTTGTGTTCTGTCTGAGAAACAATTTGTAAGCAGGTCATCAGTGCTGTTTTAACCTTTGCTCGTTTGCTTAAGGTTATGACGTTTGGTGAGATGCTTGCATGTTCTGGAAAGACTTCTAATTTTAGGCAACTAATTTGACCTGCATATTGGTGCAGTGATGGGAAAATGTGTTTAGGATACGCATGCTATAACCCAGAATTTCAGGCCTTTAAACTTGCTTAGAAAAACCAGGCTTTTAGTAGCAAGATTGCAGTGTGGGAAGATGGGCTGGGCTAAAAGTGGCAGTTGAGTGTTAGTATCAAGTACTTATTCATAAGGGAATTACTGTGTTGCTTAGAGAATATCTTTAGTGGTATAATGAAAGCTCTCATCTGAGCTGGCATAGCCCAGGGCTTCTAGCCCAGTTATCTTCCAGAATTTGTTATTTAATGCCTTTTCCTCCAGTTAGCTAAAGACTCTGTAGGAGTCTGGTGCTGTTCCTGCTCATGTTTAGGCATGCATTTGCAACAGAAAAAAGCTTTCAGTGTTGAATTTTGTTCCCTCAGAGAGGTGAAGCAGCTGCATAGGGTCCCAAGCAGCCAAGAAGTTGTACCTCGAACACTCTGTGCCTTGTGCAAGAGAGAAAAAACGCTTTGACATACCAGATGTAAGAGAAGGTCATTATTTAATGCCTATATTTATCTGTGAGCCTGTTAGACTGAAGATGATCTTCTGAAGATGAACATTGTTCTGGTTTAGAAAAGTACCCATATCAGCAGCCCATGAGAAGTTAGCTCTGCTCTAACAGTGAGTCTTGCAGCTGCAGTCTTTCTCTGTGAAAACTGTTGTAGGTTTCACCTTCTGTCCACTTCTTGTTTCAACTGGAGACTTATGAAGCCATCAGAGGGGTATCTGGGACAGCCTTCACCTAACTAACTTTGGTAGATAACTTCACAACTGGTGAGCTTGCAGGAATTGGAGGAGGAGTCTCAGTTTTCAAACACATATTTTAGTCGTGTTTGCTTTGTAGGATTTTCATCAGGAATGAGATCCATTATAAAGAATGCACCTCCTTAATTAACCTTTAGGATGAGGTTTTCAGGGTGATCTGAATACTCAGATGGAGTAGCTCAGATCTAGATATCAGGAGCCCAAACTACCATGGAAATTGCCTTGTTTAAGCTGCTCAGGATACGAGCCCTGACAATTTGAAAACAAACTGAAGGTTAATCAAGTGGATACTGAGCCATCAAGTAGAAATTACAATCAGAAAATGGCATTCAAATAGTTGCTATATTGGGGAAATGGCTAATTGCATCTCCTGGGTAAACAGGCATACGAAGGCAGTTGCCGCAGGCAGCAAAATCCCAGCCTTAAGCCTCACAGAAAAGCTTTTTGGGCTTTTCAGCAGCTCTTGCAGGTTTGTCTTCAGCAGTGGTGAAAGTGTGTGCCTTATGGGCATCCTTTTCCCCAGCAGGTTGTGGCTGCTCCATCCAGGGGTTTATTAGCCACAGACTGGCCTGCCCCGAGGTAGCATGCAGGTAGTGAGCCATCCCCTTGAGCAAGGAGAAGGGAAAGGAGCCAACAATTTTGCTGCCTCTTCTTATCATTTTCATCCTCCTTGTCCTGCCCACAGGGTCAGTGAGCACCACTGTAGGAGGACACCAAGATAGGCAGGAGCTGCTGCTTCAGGCAGCTCTGCTGCAACAAGGAAGTGAAGGTAGATACTCCAAGCAGAAGCAGTCTAGGTGTGTCCTGTCATTGACAGAGCATGTGCTTGTACCTCAGTACAGATATGGTGCTTTGGAAGTCACAACTCAGTAACTCAGCTGATAGATATTGGGAAGGGCAATTGTCAAGGCTAAATCAAGTAAAATACTTGCAGCTCTTCAACATGCACTTTCATTGTTTTTTGCTGGGTATGAAATAAACAAAAAGCCCAAAACCCCTTCCTGGGAGTTGGGTTTGTTTTGGAGCCAAATACTACTGGCTTTTTCTTCTGAGCCTGGCAAGGTGCACTGCTTTACACCGTGCCCATAAGAGCCCTGCAACTGAGTGGGTACCTGTTTGTTTGATAGGTGGAAGTTAAAAAGAGCCTATTTCTATAATTTAAACTACAAATCAGTTCAGAGATCCTGCTCCTTGCCAGCAGACTGTTCCCTGAAGTTGTCAAGTAAGTTTATTTTGTCAGGCTAAAATGTAAGCTTTTTATTTCGTCTTCTTTGTCTCCAAAGCCTTTTTCCTTTCAACTTAAAACAAGAGAAGAAAACACTTTTAAGAGAACTAGCACTATTTGTTGTGGTGATTAATGTAACAGCGTAACCCACTAAACACACCTTATTCTTTATTTTTGCCTGAATTTGTCTGACCTGTTATAAATGACCGTACACAGTTTGGCCTCTTATGTCTCTGCTTACCTTAAATTTCAGTCTAATTTGGTGCGATGTATTCCCTAGCTCCCATATGAAAAATGAAGTATTTGCCTCTTTAGAAGCTGCTTCATTCCTAAGCCAAAATATCCATAAAGCAGTAGCCACTGTTTATTCACTTGCATAGAAACGTCTATGATGTCTTCCAATTCTTTGGATCCAGTTGCAAACAAATGTCACCAGTTAAATAACAAACCTTCTTCACGGAGATCTGCATATATTATTGATGGTGCTGTTAACAAACAGAAAAACAAGTGAGGGGGCTGCAGTGCAGCCTCTGCTTTGATCTCAACATGCAGTGGGGAAAAGTGTCGGCCAAACAGAGGAGGTCTGCGTCAAAACAGTGGGATGAGGGAGGACATAGGCAGGACACCTTCTGAACTTGTGTCCGAAGACTGCCAGAACTTCGCAGTTCTTTTGGTTGATAAATGGAATAGCTTTTAAATACACTGCGATTCCCGTTCATTCCCTTTGCTGTTATCCCAAACTAGACTCGTGGCAGCTTGCAGGTGATTTTTCTCAAGCACTGAAGAGTATCTGCTGACAAGGAGTTCTCTGCACCGATTCATTCACTGTAATATTCAGTTGCGTGCCCTTCTGGTCCTCAGGACTTAAAAGAACATAACTATCCTTACTGGCTCTTCTGCAGTAGTATACTGTTTAAGTTGTCAATCTAATTAGTTCCTTGAAAGTCTGCTGGAAATTAACATTGTCTGGGAATGAGGAATGGAGCCGGGAGGTGATTTGGGAGCCAGGGGCATTGAGAGCTTTTCCTGACAGCAGAAAGCAAGCTTTGTCTGTCCATGTGGTGTCATCAAACACCCTAAGCTGTATGTAGGAGAATTGGTTCATTTCAAACAACCCAGCTGTTCTGGCTTTGACAGCAGCAGGCACAGTGATTGAATTCCTGGAAAGTAAAGCTTTTCTGTCTTGAACCTTGATTATATACACGAAATGAAATTATAGTGAGCTATGTACTATAGTAAACTATAGGGCTTGAGAGACAGGGTGGAAGAATAATATAGTCTACTCTCAGGTACTTCAGGTAGAGACTTGGGACAATGGTGACTCTACCTTTGTTTTATTAAACTTCAGATCTCATAGGTGCCTTTCTTCTTAGGGGTTTATAGGTTGAGCCTAAACCTGAAACTCTCATTAGTAGTGTCTTAAACAGAAAGTTGCATCTAAGCTTGGATATGGCCCTTCTGTGGTGAGAGAAGAGGTGGCTGCTGCTTTGCCCATAGACCACAACAACTGAAACAGTGTGAAACATGCATCTGAGAAGCCAATGCCTGACCTTGCAAGGTTTAGTCGGCTGATCAATGTGTCCCTAAGGAGCTTGTTTCCTGTCAAGGTATGGGGTTGACTTAGAACTGCTCTCTGTGCTCATACTCTCCAATGCCATCTCTGTGTGATACTTTAAGCTTTTGAGCTGGGAAGTGTTGCAAAAGCCATGAAGCTATGCGAAACCCATGAAGGTATAGTGCTTACAATATGCTGTCGATCTAGCCCTGCTCTTCCAGCTAGTGCTGGCTCTGTGGTGCTTACCCAGAAATATTTGTATATGAATGAGCTGTGGGTATATTCTATTTGTTGCAGACCCAGGCAATTGAAAGGTTAAAATAAATGTCATGTCCTTGAAATAAATTGAAGGAAACTAAGAGCTTATCTTCGGTATTTTGGCAACAAGTGTTGTGTTTATTTTTCTTATCTACAAGTCAAAAGGTGATACTTTTCTTCTCTCAGCAGGAGGAAACCCAAAACATGTATTGAGGTGGTTTTGTGAATGGCTCCAGCATTTATGGCATTGAAACAAGTTTATTTTGCCCAACTGTTTAGGAGAATATGCTGCATAACTGGTTTAGCATGGGCAGAGTGACGATTGGTGAGCTCAGCTGTCATTTTTATAGTCAGACTTGATGGAGAGCCTGTGAGTAATTTATTAGGGAAATCTGGTGGGTCTGTTTTGGTGTACTTAAAATGTAAGCTTTCCAGAAGCATCTAGATGATTTCTCAAACCTGATGTCCGTGTATTTTGTGCAGGAAAACCCATAATTGCTCTCCTCATTGAGATAAAATGCTATTTTCTTCACTCTTATTCCTAAGTGTCCAAAGTTATGTTCTAACAACTTTGGTCAAAATGTGTGTGCAAAGGGGAAATAATCAGACAAACTTAATTAGGATTTCTGAATATGAGCTGGTTTTTTTTCTTGTGTTTGGAGTTTTCTGCTTGGGTTTTTCTTGTGTTTTGGGTGACTGTTGCTTTTCAGATGAGTATAGAGAATACTTCCTTAAAAAAAACAGTAGTTTTTGTTTTAAAGTAGACCATGTTCAGTAACCAAGTATCACTAACTTAATGTGTTGAAAAGACCAGTAAATAACATTTTGGAACAGATCATTGCCAGATCTGAAGGTATTTCCTGAAGCTGAGAAGTAATAAGAAACTTTTCTGGATAGGAATCTCTTCTGTGTCAATACTCGCCTGAAGAGATGGGTTTTAGAAATTATAAAGGTCTACCTTTCTGTGTATCATGAGAAAAAAGAAGAGAGCATTTTGTCATATGAAGCTCTTCCTACCAAGGAATTGGTGGAAGAGAGCTCTGCTTATTCAGTTATTGGTATGGCAGACCTTAGATTTTCAGTAAAGACAGTACTAAATCATTTACCAGTAAAATACCTTGGCAGTGGAATTTGAGATTAGTAAAACCCCATCTCTTTTCAATGACTTGTTAACTCATTGGATCTGGAGAAGACAGGGCTGGAGAGGAAGATGAAGGTGACAGAAGGACAAGGTTGTTCTGAACAGCCTTACTCCGTAAGGGCAGCTGACAAGCAGTACAGGAACTGGTATTGGGTAGTAATTCGCCCAGAAGTTATTGAGAAAGCCTATTGATAAAGACCACTCTGGGACTCAAAGTAGATGTCATCTTGGTTCTGTGGCCTCTTCCACAGCCGGCCAACTTTTTAAGTGTGCTGGAACTTGAGGTCTGCTGCATGGATGTGCCTGGATGCTCTCCTACTGTGAGCTCCCCAAGGAAACTAAAAAGGAAAAGATGAGGCTTAACACTTTGCAGAAAACTCAGAAGTGAAGAGGTAAGACAGGCCTGAAGCCACATGGACTGGGCGCCGCTGTGCAATTTTTGTGGCAGATGGATAGTCTCCTCCAGATTCAATTACTAATGCTCGATGCCTTTTGAGTTGGAGAAAATGCTGCACCCTAGGGAGCTTTTTTTGTGGTTTCTGAGGCTTAGGTACTTGCTTATTACTCCTTACTGCAGTCCCCTTGTGTCCATCTCTGATCTATGACTGCTGGCCCCAAAGGTCCAGGTAAGTGACCCAGAGAAAGATTCATCTCCCCACATGTTTATCCTAGGGGGATGTTTCTTCGTCAGGTGTATTATTAGGAGCATTACAAATATGATCACCACAATTAAACCCAAACTTTGTCTAGCATGTTAAGATATCCTAATTTAGGATTGGCTTCAGTGTGGGTAGATGGCTTTATTTGTTTTATCATAGACAAAAAGAACTTAGAATATGAAACTAAACTATAACCTTTTATAAAACACCACATAAAAACAATTCTCTTCTTTCCTCTCCGCCCAAAAAACCCTGCCCAATAACAACAATAGAAACCAAACTCAAGCCCCTGATAACTGGGAATGGGGCTGTGAATTTCTTTTAGTGTGTTACAGCCTTGTCTTGAGAGCGTATGGGTGGAATCCGAGGTAGCTATGGAAAAGACCTGATGAGAAACGCGTGAGGTTAACCTCTTTGAATAATAATGCCATCTGCAGGAGTTTCCCAGCCATCAGCCCTTGTCCCAGAAGACCATTTGTACTTCACAGCATTAATATTCATTAGGTGTAACACCATATGTTGCACAGCAGGATGCATTGCCAGCAGACTGTTTGTCATAAAGCCAGATTTAATAAAGCATTGTAAAGCAAACATTATGATGATAAATACAGAATGACAGGCTAATTAAGAGAATCTTAATTGCCATTCTTACGTAATAACATTTGTTTAGTACATATCTGTCTTGTGCTAGTACCTTTCTGGTACAGCTTTTCACTCTGTATTGGTTCCAAGAGGGAGTCTGTGCCTTTTATGTTTTGAGGCACTAACACTCTGTTCCAGGAAATAAATTTGAGATTAATGAATTGCTGCTGCACTGTGGATGTGCATAATCATTGATCCCCAATCTTGATGAGTACGAAAATACCCAGTCCTGAAATATAGATTTCTGAGGGGTGTGGATTGGTTGGGGACATCTTAATGCCCTGTTTTCATGGAATATTTTGACAGTGCAGCAGTTGCAGTTCTTTGGACAGGTACTATGCAAATCCTTTTACAGAAGGAACTTTTTTCAGTGAGCGTCTAAGATATAATCTGCAGTTTTCATATAGCAGTGCAAAGACTGAAAGGCCTCTTTGTTCCTCCTTCACTAGAGCAGAATATCAAGATTTCTTCATTCCCCTACCCTGGTGACTTCATGGGTGAGGAAGGGATTTAAAGATTTTGAAATGGTATTATGAATTAATGCAGGGAAACGACATCTATTTTTCTTCTTTCTGATACCTTTTTATAGTAGTAGTTGCTGCCAGAGCATCAGGAAATTAAAGTAAACTTCTTCAAACCTGTCAAGGTGGTGAGTTACAAATCTTTCACATATTGTCTTTGTATTTCTTCCTATTCCTTCTACATTTTACTATGTCTGTATCCTGGTAGTTGCATGACTCTCTGTTACGTAAAGGAGTCAAAGAAAACATCATGACCTGAGAAGACCGTAGCAGAACTTGTGGGGGAGGTTAGCTTGTCATAACTGAGGTTGGAATTGGTATTTAGCCCTCATCTTTGTGAGGGTGCCCCATTCACAGGTGCCACTTCCTTCTGTTATGTAGATTGTTTGGGTTTCTGCCTCTGAATGCGTACAATGTTGAAGAGACAAAGAGGTGACCATAACCAAAAACAGGTACAAAAGTTTTGAGGAAGGAAAAAAAAAAAACCTAATTCTTTGAGTCCAATGATGTGCTTTAAATTTACAACTGTGTCTTTTTGCCCAGGTATCTTAAACCGTTGTTAATTTCATAAAGCAAAATATCCTTAGGGACATAAAAGGGGCCAAAATATAAAAATTCATTAATTCATTTTAAAGACTTTCTTCTGCTGTCATACCTCAGATGGAATAGATTCATGTAGCTTGAGTTGTAGTTTTTGAAATGGTATTGTTTCAGGAAATGGACTGTGCTGAGTTTTTTATTTGGGTTTGGTTTTTTCCTCCTCCATCCTTTAAACTGTTACTGCACATATATGCGCCGGGCCTTTCCAAATGCATCAAGTTTTCTGTATTGAATTTAAGAGACTGACGCCTGAAGGAACTCGTAAAACTGAAGTAAATATTTTATTCGCCTCCCACCTCATCTTTGCAATCAGATTAATAAAGTATAGAAAAAGTTGAAAATCTGGTGTGCTGTAAGCTTTTTGGTTTTACATTTTTACTTAGTTTGTGATGACACTGCAGGTGAAACAGAGTAAGCATGGCAAGTCTTGAACTACTAAGGAGATAGCTGTAGTGGAAAAGGGGTGGTGTTTTTGGGGGGGAGGATTGTGAGGAGGAGATGAAAAAGATTTGTTCATTTATTTATGTTTTTTCTTCTCTATGAACATTTCCTGAACTGACATTTACAGTCTTTCCTTATCTCCCACCTGCGCTGTCTTCCAGCATTACCCTGCATAGTAGTTACTCTTGGTTTCCTCACTGAACACTACTTTCTGAATTCTTGGGTTTTGACTGTTCTTAGGTTTCAAGGTTCTCTCCTTAGTGCACATAAATCATCAATGTGGGATTTTCTGGCTTTTCTCTTTTTATTTACTGCTTTGACTCTAGGCTTTAACTATATTATGACCATCACTCATTCTCTTTGCTTGGTGGGCTGTCTTCAGAATACTATTGTTGTGTGACATTGCTTGTGATAATCAATTGCCTTCACGTTTACACCATGCAGAACATGAGGTCAGCAAAGCGTCTATGTCCACCTTGTATAATCTCAGCAGATACAGCCCAAAGAGGAATAAAATTCATAAAAAGTGAGAGAAAAATGCGGATGACAGAACTAGCAACAAGTTTAACTTCATGTGGAGCTTGAAGGGATCAAAAGGACTTCCAGTTCTCTAACAGGGTGGTGCCTTTATTTGAAATCAGTTCTAGTGTTTCACCTGGTTAATGTAATGGACCAGTCATTGGTTTGAGAACGCATAGCTTTCCTGGTCATCTGGATGGCAAATATACCCTCTGGGCCCTACTGGCATGTGAAATGGCATACACATGCACCTAAAGGCTGTGTTTGAAACTCTTCTGCATATGTCATTAAATGCCATTAAAGCCGAAGGTGGTTTTGGTGATATGAGCACCTTTTGGTTTAGGAGAGAAGTGGGATGACAAGGACAAATGAATAACTAATGAGTGCTTTCCTTCTCCCCTTAAGGGTGACTGGGTCACTAATAGTCTTGAGCAGAGAAGGTGAGGTAATTGCAGCAGAGTCATTTTTAGGAAACTGGAGATGGAATTTGAAGGCAATTAGTGATCTCTTTCAAAATACTCATTGCCGTATTTAAAATCATCATCTTCCCTGGCTAACTAGAAGGAGGTTAAAATATTGGTGTTGGATGGTTTTCCAAATGCGTTTTACATTTTCTGACATGGAAATTTTCATGCTCAGAAATTGAAGCTTGATCATTCAATTACAAACGAGCTAAGTTTCAACCCATCTACTGTTTCCTTCTCTTCACTTTTCCCACTATTGTGAAAAGATAATTTAGCTGCTCTTTGTTGTGATACGCATCATTTAGGAACAGGACATCTAGATTTTTTAGGCAAGTCATAGATTCATAGACTGATTAAAGTTGGAAGAGACACAAAAGGATGACAGAGTCCATCTCACTGCTCCGTGCAGGAATGCCTTGGAGGACTCATGTTCCCATAGTGTGATTCTACCACCCTCAAGGTGAAGCTGTGAGGTCCAATGCCAATATTAAATGCTGGTGTAATTTGAGTAATTGCATTTGCTCTCCCCCTGCCACTTAAACCAGGCCGAGAGTTCTCTTGCTGGTGTTGACTACTCCATGCTGCAGCTTAATACTCATGGTAGTTATTGTACAACTCTAGGGGGTAGCTTCACCACAGTTCAAATGGTTTTCTATTCCTAAATTCTGGCTTAGGAAAATAGTTCAGCCTCTTGGCAGTTGAGGGGTGAATAAATATACCCAGTTCCTTGCCTGTTTTTTGTAGGTGTGTGTATTTCCAATAGCAACTATATTTTTTTCGGTACTCACAGTTTCTTCTAGTGCTGTGATTAAAAATGGATAGGCAGATGCTGAATTTCAGGTGCTATCATAGCCCTTTTAACTCCAGTGGGTATTTTTAGTCACAGAAGAGAAGGGGAACTCGTATATTGCGGGCTGAAACTTTTTTGTGATTTTGGCCCATTTGCATTTTGTGTGTGTTTCAGTCATTTCTTATTAAGAAAGGGCAGCGTGAGGTGCCTCTGTACAGAATGCTGCATGCGTGAGTGGTGGCTTACAAAACCAATAGCATGTAGTCAGTCTTGTCACTTCTTACCTTGTTCAGCAATACTATGCTAAGCAGAGATGTGCCACATATGTTAAGAATGGTTTTCCAAGGCAGCTTTTAAATAGAATTTTTTCAATAGCTCAGTGTTTCTTATAGTCTACATTTGTTTTGACAGCTTTGTCATCTTAATCACTTGAATAAGTAACAGCAAGTAGAACTGATTTTCTCATACTTCAGTGTACCAAAGCTTTCAAAACACTGGTAACAAAAGAAAAAGCAGATTTTTTTTTTGTCTTTCCATAAAATTGTGCTCGGTTGTTGAATCTGCTGTTGGCAAAATGATTTTTGACACTCATTTCAAAGAGAGATTGAGGACAGTTAAAAAAATCAACAATTGGGCACATGCAAGCTTACAGGGCCAAGGCAATAAATAATAGTAAAGAAATGATGAAGCACCTCTGCAGCAGCAATTCTGTTCTTTGATCTGTGGCTTCTAGGTTCAATAGGAGTGACTTCAGAAAAGAAATTAAAATCTAGATGAAGATCAGAGGTAAATACTATTGAACTACTGTGCATGTCTTTTGAAAATAGTTAACCTTATTCCCCTCATACTGTTCCTGTGTGTTGTCATCTGAATAGCTCTGAAGATCATGAAAATATCACCTCTTTGATTGCTCCTGCTATCTTTGTAATACGCAGTCTTCACACAAGCACAAGCCTTAATTCAAGGTGCTGTGGTAGCTAAATGTTTGCCTTTGTCAAAAAGCATTTAGGAAAATAGATATTACATGTTATGTTATATGATCAGGCTCATAAAGTCTGAGTTGCAAAGTTAGAAATGACAAGAATATTTTGGTGGCAGGAATGGTGACTAGAGCCTTGTTCTGATGTGGTAGTACTGCTCTGATGCTAACTTAAAAGAATGGTGTCTGAGAGCTCTTGGATGGCTGTGCCTTTCTAAGATGGTGGTTCATGAACCAAAATTATGGTACCATTATAATGCTAAATTTGGACTGAGGAGGAGGGGTCTCCGTAAGCAAGTCCTCAGTGATGAGCAAGGAATAATCCCCTTACCACTGGCTCCTGGATGGACATGCTTTCTTGGCCAAAGGGGATTATCATTGACGTTCTGTCACTAGTTTTTAATCCAGCACAGTTTCCAAAGAAACTGAAAACACAGGCAAGCAGTGAGGCAGTGAACCATACTCCAGGCTGTTATTTCCAAGGACTCTAAGTATAAATAATCCTCACAAAATGAGATTGAAATAAAACGTGACTAAGTGGAACAGGTATCTGAAAAGTTTTAAAGAGCTTTGGGTTATTTATTGTCAAGCCAGCTGAGGAGGCTAAGAGAATAAAGCATCCAGAATTCAGACTTAAGGCTCATAAACATTTTCTGCTCCAGAGCCAGGTCTTTTCACTAAAAAACCCACTTCATGCTGTTCTTTAGGATGCTCCCGCACCTGGTCGCTTTGACACCTGAAGGGCAGTTTTAATTAAACAGTGTCTCTTGGAAAGAGCACAGCAATGGCTTCTATGTCTCTTCCAGCTTCCTTATCATGCAGCCTTGATGGCATATGACTATTTAAGTAGCTCAGTACAGAGAGTCAAGTAGTGAATATGCACCATTTTTTAATCTATTGATTAAGGATGCAGGTGTCTCAACTGGAAAAGGGGCTGCATAGCATAAAAGCAAGTATAACAAGGTTGAGGGGGGCATACAGGAAAGCTCAAATTATCTCAGTGTCCTTGTTTGTGGGAACTGTTGGCAGGAAAGAAGAAAATTTATTTGCTGTGTTGTTCAGTCATACTTTTAATACGTGTGTGTAGTCCCTGTATTGGTGTTCCTGTACAATGCGAATGCTTTTCCAAGCTATGCTATAGGTTTCTTACCATAATGAAGAAATGCTGTCAGCATGTGACTAGCTTTCTAAATTATTCAGTAGCAGCCATGCTGATTTGGATTAAGGATTATGCACAATGACATTCTGCGTTACGTCTTAATCTTGAAAGAACATGTCGAGCACTGGGTCGCATGGCTATAAGATGTGATGATATGTGATAGGAAAGGAATGAGAGCTAGAAAACATAAAATAGAAGCTGACTAGGAAATACTGGGAAATTTGGTGTCTATATGCCAACAAATGAAGCTGGGAAGGAATGGGAGTAGCGGCATAGATAAGTCAAAATTGCTAGAGTCTACTACATATTGATGTTAAATGAAAATATTTAGGACTTGGAATGATAACAGGGAGATCCAGGTTACCCCATTTCCTGACTCAGATGTAACTTAGGTTTTACATGTATGATGGACGCTTGCTGTGTTTTGCATTTCATCAGGTGTGTTTCTGCAGCAAGAAAGCATCAAGTCTGTGTTCTAATCAGATGAGTAAACAATCCATTACAAACAAGCAAGTCAGCTTAGAATAAAGTAGTCTAAATCTGAAATGGATGGTATTCTTAAATTTAGCTGTGACTATTTATGCTCTTGGCATCCTCTTGTGCATTTGATGGAGAATGTCTGGCTAGGTGTTTTCATATCTGTCAGTAAAACCGACTCCTTAATGTGAAGTGCAGCACTTGGGAACACTGAGCGATTTCATGATGATCCCCAGAAGACTTTGGCCCTGCAAAAAGCAGGGACAGGATTAGATGGACCCTCAAATGCTTCACTGCATTTTCATCTGCAAAAGGAACAGCATTGCTCCAGCTTGGTCCCACATGTTACATCACTTTGGACAATGATCTTGCCAGACTATCCTGCTGGTTTTGAGAGGCAGAAGTGTTAGATTTAGAAATCCTCAAATCCAAATCAGGACTTGAAGAAAATATGGTCAATTATTTTAAGACATACTTATTTTCTTTGTTTTAAGAAATGAAATAAAATCCTCTAACCGCTGACTTAGAGAAAACAAACCCACATGCAAAAGAAAATGCCAAACAAAAAACACCACCAAAATTAACCAAAACTGCAAGATGACCCTAAAACATCAGAAAATGCAAGTCATTGATAGAGGCTGGCTAAGACATGAGTTTGTGGAAGCTTCCAGATTCCTTCAGGAAGAAACAGATGCACTGCAGATAAGAGAGGCATATTAGCATGGGTAATGCTCCAGGTGGTAGAGAGAGCTCTAGCAGAACTGGATAGGCGAGCAGACCTCTGGAAAGCAACACCCCAAAAAATCATGGTATGATTTCATGCAGAGAAACTTGTCAGGTACAGACTGCACTTCTAGTTGGGTTTTGGTTCTGTTTCCCCCTTCCTGATGATTGTCAATAAAAACTTCAGCTTCCTGCCTCGATAACTGTTGCTTAAACATGTTAGTAGTGATACTTTGTTTTGAACACTGCATCTCTTCTTGGTTTATACTAAAGCTGTGATGCAGAGGTGTGATTTTAGACAGCCAGAAAGGGTAGCAAAAAATGTAGCTAGTGCAATGTGTTAGTGTAGTAACCCTGGTAAGTTTTTGACTTGCTGACCTAGAATACTTGTTCTTTATTTATTAGT
>JAOEHX010037473.1:0-23310 GCA_025448015.1 Bolborhynchus lineola
TGGAGGGAAGGAATGCCATCCAGTGGGACCTTGACATGCTTGTGAGGTGGGCTGATGCCAACCTGATGAAGTTTAACTGTGCCAAGTGCAAGGTCCTACACCTGGGTTGGAGCAAGCCCAGGCACAGCTCCAGGTTGGGCAGAGATTGAGAGCAGCCCTGCGGAGAAGGACTTGGGGGTGTTGGTCGATGGAAAAATGAATACGAGCCAGCAACGTGCACTTGCAGCACAGAAAGCCAACTGCATCCTGGGTTGCATCAAAAGGAATGTGACCAGCAGGTTGAGCGAGGTGATTCTGCCCCTCTTCTCTGCTCTTGAAAGACCTCACTTGGAGTATTGTGTGCAGTTCTGGTGTCCTCAACATAAAAACGACATGGAACTGTTGGAACAAGTTCAAAGGAGGGCCACGAGGATGATCATGGGACTGGAGCACCTCCTGTATGGAGAGGCTGAGAAAGTTGGGGCTGTTCAGCCTGGAGAAGAGAAGGCGGCATGGAGACCTCATAGCAGCCTTCCAATATCTGAAGGGGGCCTATAGGGATGCTGGGGAGGGACTTCTCTTTAAGGGCTATAGTGATAGGACAATGTGTAACAGGTTCAGACTTAAACAGGGGAAGTTTATATTGGATATGAGGAAGAAATTCTTTACTGTAAGGGTGGTGGGGCACTGGAATGGGTTGCCCAGGGAAGTTGTAAATGCTCCATTGCTGGCAGTGTTCAAGGCCAGGTTGGACATAGCCTTGGGTGATATGGTTTAGTGTGAGGTGTCCCTTCGCATGGCAGGGGGGTTGGAACTAGATGATCTTAAGGTCTTTTCCAACCCTAACTATTCTATGATTCTATGATTTTATTTAGTTTAAACAAAAGTTTCAATATGTATCTATCCTTTTTAAAACAAAGAATAAACTACAGAGAAAAATGCAGAAATAATTTTTGAATAGGTACAGGTGAAAATTGTGCAATGGAGTTCTCCTAAGTTTAATAAGGAAATCGTCATAAGCTGAAAATATGTATTTCCCAATAGTGGATGTGATTTTGCTAGAAAGTGAGGTACTTCCAAGTTACATATCATAACCTGATGCATTAAATTCTCCAGTCTTTTTTAACTAGTAATGAGTTATTATAAAAAGGAGAGTAGTGCTGAAGGGAAAATAATCTAGTCTGGCAAGGAAGTCAGTGTCAGAATAACTTCTTAAGCCAGTTCAGAAAAATAGAACAAAATGCTTTCATGACTACATAACTGCGCGTAGCCAAGTTGAATGACCTGGAAAGAGGCTTTAATTATTTCCTAAACTGCGTCAGACTGAGCTACACAGAATAGCCCAATGTGCCTTGTAAGAAAATACAACTGTACAAACCTTGAGAAGGCAATACATAATTACCTGTCTGTAGAATGATGATGGGTGTTAACCATGCTGGCTCTGATCCTGAAGAGCATTTAAGCATGTAATTGATTTTAATCCTGCAGGTTTCCATTCTTGTCTACATGGCTTGAAATTCAAACTCATGTCTTTCAATACTTTATGGAATTAATGCTTTAAGTAAAATGTTTCAGTAAATGTCAGTAAAGACATCACATGCTTTTGTTTTCATTTAAAAAAGTAGTTTTGGCAATGAAGCAAACTCAACATTATTATGATACTTGGCTAAATGCAATTCTTTTCAGATCACATCTCAAAAATTTCAGGGAAATGTCAAACTAGCATATGGGATAAAGTTGCTTGGCAACTGACTGAGGTTGTTAAAGCATGTTATACCTAGTATATCATTAAAAAAAAAGCCAAAACAAAACAAGCGTTTGTATTGAAGCCTTAGGGACATGACTTTAAAATATCTCATCTTCCTTCTTCGCAAATACTTTGGTAAATGCCAGATGAAATATTGTGTATTTGAAATTGCATTTGCTAACCCGGGCATGGCTTTTACTTTTTTTTTTTTTTTTCCCCCTGGGCATATGTTTTACATCCTCAGGCATTGTATAGTCCATCATGGGTTCAGTGGATCCTACCTACAAGGTCATAATTTAAGAAAAGATAGCTTCAGTTTCAAACTTGCCAACAGGTACCAGATTTTACCTCTCAGAGAAAATGGGGGTGGGATAATCTCTCTTCAACAATTTCAAAACTGCCTTTTTCTGACACAGTGCCTTGTAAAAAAAGAAAGATAAAACCTTCAGGTTTGAAAGGCTATGCTCTTGACTGTTGAATGTACGCATGCATGTATGTATGCATCTACTGATTCTCTTTTCTCTTTTTCTATCATTTTTTCTATTTGTCTCCTGTTTTCAGTCCAGCATATGAAATGCTATACCATAGAATCATAGAATACTTCAAGTTGGAAAGGACCTTAAGATCATCTAGTTCCAACCCCTGTGCCATGGGCTGGGATGCCTCACACTAGACCATGTCATGCTAGGCTCTGTCCAACCTGACCTTGAACACTGCCAGAGACAGAGTTCACAACTTCCTTGTTCAACCTGTTCCAGTTCCTCACCACCCTCACAGTAAAGAACTTCTTCCTTTTATCTAACCTGAACTTCCCCTGTTTTAGTTTGAACCCATTAGCCCATGCGCTATCACTACAGAACTTTTTATCTAACAAAGAAGAGCATACAAACTTAAAAACTTGTAAGTTTTTAGTAATAACAAGCAACATACTCAGGGAAAGAGAAAAACAAAATTGTTGAAAATACAAGAAAATGCTACTGCTTTCATTTTTTTAATGGTAGAAATGTGTTTTCAAAAAAAACCCAAACCTTTATCTGCCAGTTCCCTTAGAACTCCTTGGTGCATCTCAACAGGTCTCATGGACTTAAGCACCCTCAAGTTCCTTAGATGCTCATGAACCTGATCTTTTCCTTCAGTGGTGGTTCTTCATTCTCCTAGCCCATGCGTTTGTCTTCTGCAACTTTGGTGGGGTGGCTGGAGCACTTGCCTATGAGGACCAAGGCAAAAAGTTGTCAAGTACCTCAGCATTCTCTATATCCCAGGTAACCAGGTCTCCCATTTCATTCTGGAGAGGGCCAACATTGTTCCTAATCTTTGTTTTATCTCCAGCATACCTATAGAAGTTTTTCTTGTTGTCATTGACATCCCTGACCAGATTAAATTCTGTCAGTGCTTTAACTTTCCTAACCTTATCCTTGTCTATTCAGATAATATCTCTATATTCCTCCCAGGCACCCCATCCCTGCTTCCACCCCCTGCAGGTTTCCTTTTTGGTTTGGAGTTTGTCCAGAAGCACCTTCTCCAAACACACAGGCCTCCCAGAATTCTTGCTTGACTTCCTATTTTTTGGTTCAGCAAGTAACATATTATTTGACAATTTTTATAATAATTCTGAAAGACAATAGATGTGACCATAAGTATTCAAGAATTATCCTGTGATGCAGGCTGAACATAGCACATTAGTAACTGTGCACTAAGGAATGGAAGCAGAACTGAAATCTTAACGTATCTTATATTTCCTGTCAGAATTAAGGTCCTTATTCATGTGGCCTGTGTGAAATTTTTTAAAGTTTACACTCAGATAGTAACTCAGCGCCAGGCAACCGCTTGCTCTCCTGCTCCTCTCTTCCCCCTCACCAGGGCAGGATGGGGAGCAGAATTAAAAGAATGTAAAACCCGTGGGTTGAGATAAGAACAGTTTAGTAACTATAATAAAGTAAAATATAGTGATAATAGAAATAATGCCAGTAACAACACTGATAATAATAATAAGGAACAACAGCAACAACAAAAAAAAAATGTAATGACAATTCAGAAAACCCAAGTGATGCACAACACATTGTTTACCACCTGCTGACCTAAGGTGACCAGTCCCCTCCAGGTAACTCCCCCAGTCTATACACCGGGCAGGATGTGTTGTAGTATGGAACATCCCTTTGTCTGGTTTGGGTCAGGTGCCCTGTCTCTGCTCCCTGCTGGGTTCTTGTGTCCCTGGCAGAGCATGAGAGACTGAAAGACTTTTCATTCCTTGATAAGGGTGTTACTTAGGAACAACCGAAACATTGGTGTGCTACCTGTATTATTCTCATGCTAAAGTTAAAACACAACATGAAGAAAAACAGCTCTGTCACAGCTGAAACCATGACAAAAGCCAGATGTTTAGATGTCCGAGAATCCTTGTGACTATTATACTGTCAGTGTTCAAGGCCAGACTGGACAGACCATTGAGTAATATGGTCTAGGGTGAGGCATCTCTACCCATGGCATCTGGATTGAAACTAGATGATCTTAAGGTCCTTTCCAGCCCTAACCACTCTATGATTCTATACAACAGTTAATCAGCTTTTTAAGTTTCATCTTTGGGGTTCCTTTTGCTCTCTGGGATTCTTCTTAGCTAACAGCTGTTAGGGGAGCATTTCCCCTAAATACTGAGGAGAGAAACCAAAATTTTCTGTAAGGATTCTTCTTTATCTATTTTCCTTAGGCCTTCTGCTAACACAGATTAAAAGCAGTAATCTAATTTATGGGGTTTCTACAGATTTACAGGGAGGAAAACTGTAATAGGATATTACTGTTTTCCTCATATGCAAATGCAGTAAAATGAGAAGGTTGATTTTCTTTCTTTATTCCCTTTTTTTCAATGTATGCTGTAGGAGTAAAGCTATTTGACACTATAATTTTGTATGATTCAGAGCTATGACTCACCTGGAACTGAACTCTTTAAAAAGCTTATTCATGAGACTGTTTTTTCTACAGCCAGTGAAATGTCTAGATTTGAGGTATATATGAAAAATAAAAGCTTTCAGGATGAATCAAGTGATTTTATTTTTTTATTTCATTTTACTTTTATCTTTATCTTTGTTTCAGAACAAAACAAAAGAAGTAGTCCTTATTATAACTTTCATGCATGCTACCATTTTCCATATCAGCTGTTGCTGTGGCAGGATTCTAAAACAGTTGATGAAGAAACAGAAAGCACACCATATATTAACACATAAAAACACATAAAATGTTGCAATTAGAAAAAGGTCA
Source organism: Bolborhynchus lineola (assembly GCA_025448015.1). Classification (NCBI taxonomy): domain Eukaryota; kingdom Metazoa; phylum Chordata; class Aves; order Psittaciformes; family Psittacidae; genus Bolborhynchus; species Bolborhynchus lineola. The sequence goes on from JAOEHX010037473.1 coordinate 4,979, forward strand.
GGCAATAAAACCTTTTATTGTTGCCCCTTTCTGCAAATATATGTGCAGTTTACTTTTTCTTCTTCAGGAAAAGCTAGTCAGTAATCTTACTTACATTCCTTAAAAAGGCTGTTTTGGAAAAGTAGAGTGTATTAAATGAAGCAGACTACCACATTCTTCTGTAGGAACAAAGAAGGATTATCCACAGTTCCTCAAAACGTTCTCCTCTGTACCATATTATGTTGTAATGATTAATATAAATTTCAGTATGTGCTTGATAGAACCTCAGAGGTCATGTTAAGGGTAAGAGTAAGAAAAAATTTCTGATAGCCAGATAAAGAGGAAGCATAAACTCATAGATCAGGCACAGAAATGTGCTCTGGGAGAATGCTTCCACATACCTTCATTCTTCCATTTAAAACTGGCTTCAAAATCAAAATCATGTCCATGTCCTTTTCCATTTTGCTTGTATTTTCTTTGATACAAAAGCAATTTGCATCTAAAATCTCAGCAAGGACTCAAAAAACATTCAGGCGCTAAACTTTTATAACCGTCCATATTTCAAATTTTAAAGTACAGGATTGCTGAATGGCTTTTTGTATTACTGTTATGTGTGTGCTGCACGAATGTGAACTACTTGTATATTGTCATTTGCAGCAGGTTTTTAATAATTTATCATTCAAATAAGCTATGCAGACCTTGTGATAGCTGAAAACAGAACTTCAGTCTTTAAAACTGAATTCATCAGAAGCCTGTCTAAATTTTTTCATAGTTTGATCTCCACTGAGAAGAGTTCATTTCCTATACCCTGGTCTTGCTCCCTTTGGAACAGACAAATGGGAGTATGATGTGGGAGGACTGGAAAGTGTCAGCACAGATACAGGACATGAGGAAGGTACCAGGGTGGCAGAAACTCTGAAAGGAGGTTTCTTTCTTCTTTCCTTACCACAGGTCCGTCCATCACATTCCCCTGTCCTCAACTGCCCCAGAGCATGTGGGAGCAGTTATAAATTGTGGGAACTGCCCGGTTAATGCTACGTGGGTGAAAATGATGCTTTCATCTATGCCTGAAGGCAGCTTTGGCTGATAGATAGGACTGCACTTTGAGCACTATGGTCTATACAGAAGTTACAGCAAGTAAAATAGTTATGAACACTACTGGAGTCAGAATACAAGGAATTAAGAACTTAATAAAGCACCGTGTTTGCTGGCATAGCTGTGAAAACTCACCTTTACTTTTTTCTTCAATTAGAACAAACAACTCTACAGAATCCATGCATGCTGAGCTCTCAGAGACTCCAGAATTTTTCCCTCTGAAAAATCTCCAAACTATTTCAGAAGTTGCTTATTCTGTGTTCTGTGAGGTGGTAGTCATTTTTTGATGTGCTACATTAATAATTTTACCACTAAGATATACATGATAAAAAATAAAAGCATTTCCCTTTACTTTGACCACATCTGTATATTTTAATGTTAGTTTTGAAAGTCCAGTGTTACTGCAAACATTCAGAAACATCTAATAATGTGGAAGCCCAGTTTTAGTGTGTTTTTTTTTTAAAGCATCTCAGCAACACCTGCTTTAAGATTTAGACCTATGACTCTACCACAAAACTTTTTTTATTCCATACGATATTCATGACATGCAAAACCACAAGAAGAATAATGAGATGCCTTTGACTAGAAATCTTCTGAGAATTTGCATTTTTTTTGGTGAGCATTCCTCATTACATCTCTAAGAGAGTACCAAAACTGACAAACATGAATGTAGAATGCCTGTGTGTTACTAAGCAATGCAGTCAGAATTCAGGAGAGATATCTCTCATAAAATTAGTTAAAGCTCAAAAACTCATCTCTAAACTATTTAGACAAACCTTTAATTTGATATGACTGAAGGTAGTCTGGGGTCTAGTCCGGAACAGTGTGTTTCAATTTGTTACATTTGCAGATTCTCTGGACTAAAGAAAAAAAAAAAGAAATTGAGAGTTGGGCTTTTTTTGGGGTTTAGTATTTTTGTTTGATTTTTCAGAATAGTTATGGATGGTTGATAACATTGAAATTTTGCTTAGTACTGATGCAAGATACTTTACAACGGCATGTAGAGAATTAAAAACATTTATAATTTATTGTGAGGATATGGTATGTGAGGTTTGGGAGTTATTCAGAACAGTAATATCATCTAGTACAGAAGCTGAAGTAGACAGGCCATGAACAGATTCAAAGCTATGGATATAAATTAGAAGCCAAGCCTACAAAGAAAACCTTGTAGATGGTGTTTACTAAAGGCTACCTGATCATGGGGAGTCTGTTAATAAAGTGTTCTCACTTCATCTATGGGAAGCATCACATTTGCAGGCCATGATCCTGCTATGGGACTTCAGTCACCCTTTTATCTGCTGGAAAAGCAGCACAGTGAACTGTAAATAGTACAGCAGACTGCTGGATTACATCAAGGATAATTTCTTAATATAGGTGATAACTCAATCAGAGGAGAAGCACTACTAAATTTGTTGGCCACCAACAGGCATGAAGGAATTAGAGGTCAAGATTGGTGGCACGTGGGGTGGGATCAGAAAAGGCAAGGTACAGCTGGAGCTTAATTTGACAAGAGATATTTAGAACAATAAGAAAGGCTTCTACAGGAACATTAATCAGAATGTGTAAGGTTAAATTAAAATCACCCCTCCAATAAATAAGACAGGAGAACTATGGGCAATAATCATGGAAAGGTATTCAACTGTTGGGGTTTTTGCCTCAGTTTTCAATGGTAATCACTCTTCACACTTTCCAGTCCCAGAACCTCAAAACAGCAACTGGGGGATCATAGTGCCTCCCATCCTAATAAAATGTTCAAGACACATGAAGAACTTGAACATACGTAAGTCCATGGGACCTGACAAGATGCATCCCAGGGTCCTAAGGGATTTGACTGATGTAGTCACTCAGCCACTCTGGATCATATTTTAAAAGTCATGACAGTTTGGCAAAGTCCCCACTGATGGAAGAAAGGGGAATATCACCCCCATTTTCAAAAAGGGTAATAAAGAGGACCCTGGGAATTACTGACCAGTCAGTCTCACCTCCCTGCCTGCTAAGATCATGGAATAAATCCTCCTGGAAGATATGTCAAAACATATCATAGAATCATAGCATGATTGGAGTTGGAAGCAACTTTAAAGCTCATCCAGTTCCAACCCCCCTGCCAGGGACACCTGCCACTAGACCAGGTTGCTCCAAGACCCATCCAACCTGGCCTTGAACACTTCCAGGGATGGGACAGCCACAGCTTCTCTGGGCAACCTGTCTCATCACCCTCATAGTAAAGAATTTCTTCCTAATGTCTAACATAACTCTACCCTTTTTCACTTAAAGCCATTCCTCCTTGTCCTACCCCTGCCTTTTTAAAATTTCCCTCTCCAGATTTCTTGTAGTCCTCTTTTAGTTATTGGAAGACTGTTATAAGGTCTCTCCTGAACCTTCTCTTCTCCAGACTGAATAACCCCAACTCTTTCAGCTTGTCTTCACAGGAGAAATATTCCAGGACTCTGAATATCTGATCAACTGCATTGGCTTAGAGTGGAAAAATTAAGCTTGAACTGTCAACTGAATTGGACCAGCTGAAGGTCTGTCTGTGTATTGGACTTGAATGAGAAAATTTTTATCTTTTTTTAAATCTTTCCTTTTCTGCACTGAAGCAAAACAAAGATCTTGCGATGGTGTTTTAGCACCTGCTTCTCATCGTGACTGCAATTATTCTATATATTATTCATCTGAATATCATATTTTATTTATCATCTCCTTTTTTGTCCTGTGAGACATATCATAACTGCAGATATCAGGGTCTTTTATTACTGATTATTCATAGTTCATTAGACTTAATAACAAGACCTTACATTTATTAAATCACTGTCAAGTCCACATGTAGATAACTTCTAAAAATTGCTTATGTTAAAAATCACAGTCCATTTCACAGGTGTCAAGTAGACTGTTTTCTAAAAGTTTAACAGAATATTGTTATCTCATGTGAAAATTATTCCAATGTAAATTGGAATCTATTGTACCATAGTATAAGTTAAATTCACACTGTAACTTCCTTCCAAAATTCCAAAAATATCATGAGCAACTTCACAGTAAGAGTTGAACTTGACAGTACTAATAGAATGCATAGTTTTTTATTTCTAAAATTTTTATTGTAATTTTCATTTGATTTGTGACTAACTTGAGTCTTTAAATATTATCTCAGAAGTAAATACTGGCAACATAATAAAAGCAATAGTGTTTTACGTGTTAATTTAATATTAAAATTCTCTTCTCGAATTAATCTTTCATTGCTTTAACAATATGCATCTTCTAAATATTAAATTATGGGGATCTGAACAAATCCAGATGTATGCTATAATTTAACAGGCGCAGTTGGTAAAAAATCAGGAAAAGAACTTTAATGGTTTATGCTTGCATCATAAATATTTATTTCAGTATCTCTGAGTCCTTGCTTGCATTCCCTTCCCTCCACACCTTCAAGGTTTCCAGAGCATTTACCCCACTCACTAAGCCAGCATAGTAATCCCAGATACTAATAGCAAGAGGGTTTTCTATCCCATCATGACCCTTTTTTCAATACTTTCTCTTTGAATAATGCTAAATGTTCAAGCATAGTGTCACTATGATCAATAAAACACAAAATTTATAATTTGCTGTAGTATTTACCTTCCTGTTAGCAGCCACTGCAGGCTAGTTATCATTCCTCACAGATACAACTGAAAGCTGACTTTCTAAAAACGATTTCTTTATAGCGAGTTGTAACTAAACCAGAAAAAGGATGACCATTATAAGCATCAGCCTGATGGGGGTAGAAATGCAATTATATTCCTCATTTTTGTTACCACCAAGAGAAAGAGGATGCAACTCAACATAGTCAGAAAAATGGGACAGAAACAGCTGTAATGACATTGTGGAAGAGATGATATTACTCTGGAAACAAAATGCCTAAGTTCTAATGTTGGACATTTACTTTTTTTATTGTACAGTAATTTAATGGCAGTTGATAAAGATCACAAAACAATGATGCTTTTTCATGTACAAATTCATTATTTTCTGTATCCCCCTTTCTGCTTCCAACCAGAGATTAACATAATGCTCCAGCTGTGAGAACAAAAGCCTTAGGGCCTTTAGGAGAGAAAATATGAGAAATGTATATCTGTGAGTTTGTGGTTAGGGGAATTACCCAGGAATAGCAATGTGTTGCTTCTGCTTTCTGGTCTTAAGGCAATGAAACTCTGTGATTGGCATAAGGACCAAATGCTGTCAATTCTCAACTTTCTGTTGTCTTTCAAGCCTAACTGTAGTCACACCAAAAAGTCAATCTTTCTCAAGTTATATTGCAAGCATTCCACTTAGCCCTACTACTCTGCAGAATCCAACACCTTAACCAGAGAACACACTCTTCCTCTGTGTGTCTTTTTAAAAGGAGAGGGCTTGCTAATGACCACCAAAAAGGATTCAATTCTAGCTGGAGATCACTTTTCTTTTGTTGAAAAGCACTCATTTGTCTTTCACAAGTGTTTGGTTTTTTTCCTTTAGAAAGCTTCACAACCTAGTTTCCTACACTGCCCTAGAAGGAGCTGCTGTCTGCACTTTAAGCATGAAGTGCTGTAAGCTAGAAAAATGTATCACTTGAATAACCATTTTAGGATGAATCTTGATTCTCAAGACACTCCCCTAGATTGACATAAAGTGTCAGTATTTCACTAGAAAATATAAAGATCTTTCTGAAAACAAGCTAAGTCAGTGAGAGACATTTCATTTACTCATCTGTCTCATTACCTGACTGTCAGTGACAGCAAATGACAAACAAAAATCATAGAATCATAGAATCAAGTAGGCTGGAGAAGACCTTTAAGATCATCAAGTCTAACCATTATAGTATAACTTCTCAGTTTAAAAACAATACAAAACAAATTAAAACAACACAACAAGCAAACACATTTTAATTTTTTCTAAATATCTCTTCATTCTGTTCTACTCATCATGGCTAAGTTCACTATTGTTAGTAAGACTTCTATGTGTTCTCGAGCACCAATGATAAGTAGTTGATAAGGAAAAAATCTCTCTTATTTTTCAGCTGTTCTGTCAAATTTTATTTAATCCCTACTGCAAAAACTTCTTCAAACAGTAGAAAATTTGCTTGTAAAATTATCAATTATGCTAAGCTTGAAGGTATTTGTGAAGTACAGAATCAAGCTCATGGAATGTCTCCATTTGTTTTGAAAACATAATAGAAAACCCATGTCACCAGTGAGACCAGAACGGCCCCAGGCAATGATACTTAGAATCATAGAATCACAGAATAGTTAGGGTTGGAAAGGACCTAAGATCATCTAGTTCCAACCTCCCTGCCATGTCACTAAACCATGTCACCCAAGACTCAATCCAATCTGGCCTTGAACACTGCCAGGGATGAAAGTGTTGCTTGTAAAAGGTACTGCCTCTTTCTATTGCTTGACCAGGAAAGATAAATATTCTATGCCACAGAGAAACATAACCAATGAGAATGGTCTTTACCTTGTGAAGCTAAAGCGTAGTCATATAACTTACAAATAAGATCTTCTCTGCTTAAATTTCCTTGCTTGTTGAATAAGCAGCTTTCACCATAAATACACAGAAACATTTTCTGGCTTTCCCATAATGATTTCAATTTGTAATGCCTAATACAGAGCTACAAAGTCACCTAAGACTCTTTCCCACTATAAGAAATATCCTCTGCCCACCACACATGGAATATACATAACTTACATTGAGTCAACCACCTTAAACAATCAGTTTAAATGACCACTAGTCTAACAGCTTCTCTAAATGTAACAACTGGAAAAAAAAAAAAAAAAAGAAAGAAGTCATTATCATGTGAAAGTGAAAATACAGCAGAAAAAATACATAGTCTAATAAGATTCAGATGACTTACAAATGCCTAGTTTTTTTAAAGACTAAAATAGTCTTTTTAAAATACTTCTGACGATGAATCAGTCACAGGGCTCCCGAAATTATATCAAGACTCTCATAACAGCTGTGTCTAATCTCATCATTAAAAGCCTGTGGCTTCACAAATATAGAGGATCATAATAAAAGCCTGAGGTTCCTTCACAATGTCCATACAAAAACTATGAAACCTGTCATAGTGACCAACTTGAAATGGTATTAGCAGATTGTGTCTATCTAGATTAATGAAATTACTATTACCTGAAAAAGTCAGACTGGGTGATTTATAATATTTGTGTGACAGAATCTATGGCTCTAGGTCTCAGTCTGTCTTGTGCATGGTCTCAGAAAATCTTTATTAAATCATGGCCTAAAGACCAGTGTCAGACTTCTGTTCATATTAGTATGATACCAGAAATACAATGCATGTAAAATATTCTGAGGTAAAATGGAGACAAATAATGCTCATACATAGATCAAATTTGAATTACGATCATTGAATTAATGATTTTTCTGCATCTTAGTAAAAATATTATTGTCATAAACATTTCATAAACAAGAACAAGCAAATCAAGCCACTGCTGTTGTCAATTTGTTTTATCTGAAAAGTCCATCTCACTTAGCAAATATGCTTAGCAATATTAAAGAATCATGCAAATTCCACTACAGTGTTAGCATACAGAGCAAGCATTGTAGAACAAGACTTGACAAGTGTCAAAGACTGTTATTATTATACAGGGATTTAAAACAAAGGCTTTTTAACACATGCAAATTCTTACAACCTTAGGCAAGAGTTATCAGGGCATACCTTTTTTAGTTTTAGTGATTCAATAAGGTTTTTCTGAATCACTTTTTTTAGTGATTCAATGGTTTGTATAAAGCTATTGAATCACGTGGCTTACTGTGGTATAATTTAAAAAAAAATGTTATCCAAAGTTATGAGAATGCATATCAGATTTTCAAAGGGATTTTGATAGGTAAACTGAGTAAAAGCATTCTGAAAAGCAGACTCGCTTACAAGAACACTATTGGATTTTTCTCTTAAAGCAGTTTCATTGAAAGCTACTATAATTCCTGAAGTAAATAAAATATACATTTTCATAAGAAGATGACACCATGTAAGAGAAAAATAAAAATGCAAAGGCCATGCTTAAGACTGTAAAACAGACTGCTTAAACCCTTGTTATTTTGAATGCATACGGTTTAATGAAAAAAAAAACCTTTAGAATTACTTCATTTTAAAATTATGATCTGTCATTCAAAGCTGACAACACTCAAAGCACAGCAATATGCTAGGCAGCAGTTAATAATAACAAGTAAGTGAAGGAGCCATAAACAATGCTAAAAAGTCTATTCAAACAGGCAAATGGATATGTCCATTAAAGTAAGGCAAATAATCCTGTTCATCTAAAGTGTTAGGCAATTTATAGTTGCCATGGTACTCAAGGTCTCAATTATATATATCATCTAAAAATGGCAGCTCTAGAGAATCTGTATAGACACACAAAAAGATATAAAATTGAGTTAATTGCAAACTATACTTCTCAATTACCTACATAAATCATATATGTTATTTTTTCACTAGCACTAAACTAGTTTTGAGTATGAGATCAGCTTCCAGTGACTGCTATATACAGATTGTCATTTCAGACCTACCAGCCAAATACCACATATGACCAGGTAACAATATATTGAACACTTCATAAATAAAATAATAAATCTCTATGCCATTAACTTATGAGATGAAACAAGATCACAGCCAGTGGTAATGCTGAAAAAATCCTTAAACTATCTATAATTCTGCAATAGAACAACAGGAATACCTAAAGCAGTATTTTCAAAGAAAACAATTCAATATTTTCCTATTTAAGACAGAGGAGGCATATGAAAGACCTTCAGAAAACATGCATCATTGTGACAGATGGGAACATTTAAAATGTGAGAGAATTTGTGGGGCAGAAAGTAAATTCATCTCCCATACTGCAGGAATGTTGAAAGAGGAAAAAAGTTATTTGAAGCTTTTATACTTTGAAAGCTTCTGTAATAGAAATAAAAAAGTTTGAGAAAATGTGTTGCCGATATTTCAAGTTGCTAAACATATGCTGGGTGCACTTTTCAACCTTAAAATAGTATTCTAAAAACCATAAAACTACTGGATAAGTAACTGCCACATGCAGGGCCCACCAAAACACCCACATCTTGCTTTTCTAGAAGACACAGAGCTTACAGCTCTCGCTCTGATAGAGCGAAACAGGGATTTAGACAATTTCTTAATGACAGAACATTTGGTAACGGTGGTTTAACAGCTGCAGAGGTTTGTTGTGAAGTTTTTTAAGTGCTTTCAGAGGGTCCTTTTTATTTTCCAATTCTCCTATTGCCTGTAGAAGTCTGCAGTCATACTTGGAGAAAAAATAACCGCAATTCAGAGTATAAATTCCAACATAGATTTCACATAGCTTTAATTACAAAAGAACTGTGGCAATAACAAGGAAATAGAATACATTTGAATGTTTATTTAAGTTACGTCAGACTATGCTTTAGCTTTAATATTATCTACTCCAAATATGTCATCTGTGTGGTGAGATTTTATCAGCTCATTCTGAATGTTAGTAGGAAAACCACATTGCAACCATTCACAGTTATTTTAAAAAGTGGTGAAGCCTTATTAAAAAAAAAAAAAAATCTAAGTATTTTCCAATTAGGTAGCTATAAAATACTCTGGATAATATAACAGAATTCTTGACAGATCACTTGGGAAATGCATATATAATAGAAAACTTCCACATGGATCGATGGGTTCTGTATGTCATGATCAAGACAGAGCACAGACAAGATCATATGATGGTTAATCTCTCAGATATGGTACAGAGCATTGAAAGCAAAAGACCCCAAACTATAGACATGAATATAGACAATACTAGAATTGCAACAGTGATGACTGCAGTTCTGTCTCAGATATGTAACCAAAAGTACAGATATTTTTAACGAATCCTTACTGAATCACAAAAATAAATCAGACAACTTTTGTTCATGTTGTAGAAATTGAGATAAAATGTATGATAAGAAGCATTTATCCTTAACGGGAAGCTCTCATACCCAAGTGTACCTGCACTGTACTTCCAGTATCTAAAGAAGTTCACTCAGAGATGCCTATATGCCATGGCTTTGTGTGATGACATACACTGCTGCAGGATTCCTTTGTCAAACATATTCCCACTGTTCTGAAGGTTGATGGTATTCCCTGGCTGAGAAATGTGTATTTCCTGTACCTCCTGAAACAGTGCAAGGACTAATCATGTATGGATATTTATAAAAAGAATTCTAAAACTGACCATGAAGTTGGCATTTTCATTTTAGTGAAGTTGTGCTGAGTGGCACAAATGTAGAATAAAGCTGAATGCTGCTCTGCTGGCACAGCATTTATACTAACATTAGTGTGATGCATAAATATTTTATTCTAGAGGACTATATCTGTATTCTGCATGCTAATTGTACCATCATTGTTACAATAGAAAAAAATTGTCAACTTAAATTTTTGAAGGCAACATGAGGAAGAAGAAGGTAAATGACAGAAAAAAGATAGTGACAACATTTAGAAGAGCAGTATATTTAGTGATTAGTGAAGGAACAATAAACCAACGGAGATATAAGTGATGGGTACCCTTGCATTAATGTAGAAGAAAATCAGAAAATGAAGTTTTATGGCCACAGTCGTTAAAGATTAAGCACCCTGCAAGGGTATTTGCAATTGCCTGTAGATCAAAGAGCTTTTTAGTACCCCATCATTTTCTCAATTACATTTGAGACACTGGTACCCTGAATACCTCTGCCTATGCAGAAATGATAGCAGAATAGGGGACATGAAGTTCTTACAGAGTCCATGACAAATTCTGGAAGGGGATGAAGATCAAGGTAAGAAGGAGAAATGAAGTTTTTCTTCCCATGCTTGGAGTATAAGAAAGCTTAAGAAAGGGAGAGGGAAAACAACAGAAGGAAGACTTATAAAAAAATGAAAATCGGCTGATCCAAATTCCGAACTTCAAAAGGCAAAGAGATTTAGGAAAAATAAACAAACAAACATACGAACAACAACAAAAGACCCTAAATAAACAAGGAAGGAAAGTTGGACTGTGGGTTCCAGAGAGTCAGAAAATACAGGGGGAAAATGTACAGGAGGATTCTTTCATATGACACTATAAAAGAATGAAGAGTGATAGGGGTTAAAGATTAAGTTCTGGCATAAAAGCAAACAGAAGAATTGAAAGGATCCTATGAATAAAACATGGGAAGGAGACACATAAGGAGCCACTGGGAAAGTAAAAGACCAGCAATCAAGACGTGTGCTGAGTCGGGCTGGCAGGAGCAGCAGACTTTGTCTCACCATTGTGGCTGGCTAATGACATGGCTGCACAACTTGTCTTCAGCTCTCTGGGTGCATCTACTGACCACGGACTTTATAACTGCAAATTTGAGACTTCCTAACTATGTGTTTTTCAGCTGGGGAGGAGCCTACTGCTCTGGAAATCACAGGGAGATGATTTAGAAATGAAAATATTCCATTTCCAATGGAGTTTTAGAAATAGGTGTCAAAGTTTAATTCCCCAAAATAAACAATGTGAAAAGCAAATAAACTTATTTTCTTCATTCTGTCTTCTTCCCCTCTGCCCAAACAGAAAGAGAAAAGAGACAAAATCAAAATAACAGTTCCTTGTTCAAAACAAAAGATTCTCTGAAATCTAGCGGTACAGAATGATTCAGAGATGACAAAGAAAATTGTATAAATGTAATTCAGCTTTTTACCTAGTCATGATTATTCTCAATCGTAAATAAAACTGACTACCATGTCACTGTTCGTGCTACATTTTATCTCTTGCTTCCACACAACTGAATCTCCTTTAAGTTCTAAAAATCTCTTTATGTTTTTCATTGTAAACAGTGCAGTAATCTTAGGATCTGAACTACTTACCCAAAACCAATTACCTCTCTGACTTCATTTCTCAGCCTACACACTTGTCTTTCTCCTAGAACTTCTCCCTTGAAAGCTTCAGCTTGAGTTATAGGAGAGTAGCTGCTGTAAGTAAAAAAAATAAATCTCAGCAATAAACACAAATTTAGGATTAAAAACCACCCAGACATTTTCTCCCATGTACTTTATTTGGAACTGATTGAAGCACTACTTTTTCCCTGAAACACAATAAAAGCATTTTGAAGTTAGTCATCCATAAACTCTGCAAGGGAATACTTTTCCAGATTAAAATATTGATTTCTTAAAACTTAAACATTAGGGAATGCTATGATATCTCTGGTTTAAAAAGAAAATAATCAAAGTCTCATTAGATAAGACCCAGGCACGTTGTCTTATAAACCATAGTACATTCTGAATTTCACTTACAGACCTTTTCAGAATTTTTTCATTTTATTCTGAACCATCAAAAAAGAAAAATTTGCACCTAAAATCCACTGAAATAACTCTAGTAATTTAATTTGTCTTTATAAACAAAAGTGCCTTTTCCACTAGACAAAGTGCATTGAATTACCTTTAGTTTATTTCTACAGGAAATGTTTAATGTACTCAGCCAATACACTGGTGTATTTACAAAAATTCTCACATGCTGCATCAATAAGACTTGTTACGAAAATTTAGAAACCAAAGTATTTATTACATTAACTCAAAACAAAGAATTCATTCCATACGTGAATATACAACACTAAGTTATTTTATCCAAAAGTGAAGATGCAGAAGTGAAGATGCAGAACTAGAAATACTGAAACATAGGAAAGAAGAATAAAGAAGCAGTCAGTAGCCACTGTGTTATCTGCTAGCTGCATTTGAGCTCTTAAAGACACTTGACGGAGAACAAGTAAAAGTGAGGATTATCACTTAATATACCAATAATGTTCAGTTCTTTTTGAAAGTAAGCTTCCTACACTTATAGCCAGGGAAAGGACTATTTCTCCTTTGGTTTGAAGAATACTTAAAACCTGGCTGGAGGGACATGGGAAGTAACTTCCTTTGAATATTTTATACATGAATTCATCTTTTAATCTAATGATTGCTGAAAGAGTGCATCAAAAGCTTGAATTAGAAACAATCTAGTAATAAATATTAGCAGTCTGCAATACTTCGACATATTGATAACTGATTGCTTGCAGACCTGTCAGCCAATCAGAAAAAAAGATTAAGAAACTGGCAGAAGAGAGTCTGCATGAGAATTTTGAAAACAGCTTCTCAGTGGTGTTAAGTCATATGCTATTAACTTTTACTCTGATGGTTACGTAACAGGATTGAGATTAATATAAATAGGATGTAAAATATAAATAGAAAACCCTGAACAATATATCAGCAAATGTAATGTTTCTAAGTGCTACTTAGTTTCCATAATTTCTGCATTTTAGTTTGGGTTGAGTATAGCTAGAAAATTATGTATGAGTGCATAGTGAACTCAGTGAGAGTTATTGTGCCTCCATTTGATTCTTCCAGTAGAAATTTAAAAGATACTTCACCCTGGAAAATATAAAATGCGATAAATTTCTATTTCTTTTCTTAGTAATTGAGATCAGCTTCTTTCTGGATACAGCTGTCTATAGACAATGCTTCTGATTCTAGAAAGTTAATGCTCACTTTAACAAATTTAGACTAGATTCTTTATTCATTTAAGCAGACACAGCCTCTAAAAACTCAGGCTATCTCTTTCCCACCTATTTCTTTAACACAACCCTGTTAGAAAACCCAGCCAGCACCTTTTCTTCAGCTTAAGATTTCTCCATGTCCATTTTCTTGTTTCTCCATTAAAATCTGTATGTTTTCTGGATATGCTTATAACCACATTCTTAGTTTGTATAAGCTCTTCACATTTCCATGTACGCCACCATAAAGGAGATTGAGGCTAATTATTAACCGGGGAAAGATTTTGGTTTCCTGTTCCTCGGTAAAATTCGTATTTTGTGAGCAAGCCACTTAGTTAGCCAATGGGAAACACTTACATAGGCATGAATTTCCTATCTTTTGACCACAGCCAGTGTATTCTAGGATATATCTGAGCTCCAAATGTGTAACTTAGATAAATTCCAAAATTTGGTAAAAATGTGAATAAAAACAATGGATATGAATTTTTAGTAAAAAACGCTTTTTAAAAGGCAAATCCAGCACTGTAGATCTTAAATTATAAAGAGTTTCGAGTGAGAAATATTTACAAAAACTTGACAGGCTACAGCACTTAGATGGGAAGGAAATAGATGCTCTGCAAAGAAGTGATAGCTCTGTGATGCATATCACTGCTGTGTGACTTGTGTGTTCTAGTCCTTTTGAGTGCTCTTCTACAGTAAAAATCACAGTAATAGTAAGAGATACAAAATACATGCAATTGACTGTGCTTTTGCTATCTTCCTTATATAAGGTAATTAAAACATAATGGTAACATTTCTATATTACTCCTACACATATGCGATTTGAACAATTATTGCAAGGCAGCTTTTTATGAAACCACTCTAGCAGATGTTAATTCTGCATGAATTATAGACCATTAGTGGTAGCACACACTGGCTATAAATTAAGCTTCTGGTTTCCAATTAAATAGGAAAGTAGGAAAGAAATGATACCACAAAACGCCCTTTGATACCTTGCATCCTACAGGTAATACATGGAAGGTCAGAATTCAACAAGGTGTATTGTAACAGAGAAAGGAAAAAGACAGTGATCCAGATCTCTCCAAACACATTAAAACAAAAAATAACCAGTAATATCTACAAGATACCTTATCACATCCAAAAGAACTGCTGCAGAAAATGCCCTGTTTAGCTTTTTAGCTCTTATTTTAAAACTGAGTCAGCCAGTTCTTATTCACAGAGCTGCAATCTCTGTTTAGCTTTGAAATACATGTTAATGTTTGCTGGCATTAAGGTGTCTTTGGTTGCAGAGAAGCTTTTAAGAGTCACTGAACCACCTTATTTTAGATCAGTTATCTTGTTCCACACCCACAGAGCAACCCTGCTGGTGTGAATATTCAGTATAATGAGAGAAAAGAAAAGAAAGGAGGAGGTAAGTTGCCTCCTATTGAAACCACAGCCTACAGATTTACATCTCATTTCTGTTTCATTAAAAAAGTCTGTATCCTCTTAAACCACAGCGGTCTTTTTTTTCTCAGTCAGCTTACTATGACTGAGTAGTACAATATATTTCACAACATAAAGTCCAGTTAGCTAGCAATGAGAGAATCTTTGATTAATCTCCAGTGCTGTGATACCTGGTTAGCTAGTTTTTAAAGACTGAAGCAGCTCTTTTTAGTACATTTTATTTTTCTCTAATAGTAGATTTTATTATGTGGCATGAAACGTATGTAAAAGACATCAGGATTAATTTGCATTTAAATCCCTTAAAGAGATGTTCATAAATTTTTTTTTTTCCTGTTTTAGGAATTGTTTTCAGACATAAAAAGGTATTTCTTTGCCCAAAGAACAATAATTGTGCTCCTTTTCCTTCTACCATGCAATTAAAACAGGTTATTATGAAATCAATGACCATTTCACAAAATGTGTCCATCCAATGTCTCTTTTGTCCTGCTCATCTAACAAGTCTAACCTGTATATTTATTCTGCTTGTGCCTCTGCAGTAAAAAGCAAAAATCTAACCAAAAACAAATCTCAAGCACAATTTCTTAAGCACAGCTGCAGGTTAAAAATGAACACAGCGTATGCCAATCTGTCTCAAATACGACAGTGTGCTAAGGGCTATGCAGTCTTTGCAAAGATGTTAGTATGTGAAATACCTACCTAAAGGACTTTATGATTTGAGCAAGAATATAGAAATATGAGCAAAAACTTGAACTTAAAATCAAGCCCAGTATGAAGTCTAGTATCTGTTTTGTTATCTCCATGTTTTTTATTAGTATTTATAGGCATCATACCATTTCTTGATCTCATGTTTATTTCCCTCTTTTTCTTGAAATTAATCAAATATTCCAAAATGTAAAAAATGTCAGGAAACTCTTTAATAAAAATGCAATAATTGCTTCTGGTAAATGATAATTCCCCTGTACTCTTCCTCCCTTCTTTCTCCCTGGTATCTATTCCGTGAGGAGTGCTGGAGTATGAACTTCTGAATAGAATACTTGTAAGGTTCTGAGAGCCAGGTATATGGACCTCTGTTGAAGGTGTAAGTATATGTATCTGTGAGGACTTCACGAAGGAGGACACATGGGAGGAGAGGAGGATCTGTATTGGGTCCAGTGTTAGCAGGGAAAAGCAGAAGGAGGACAGAAAATGAGGTAAATGCCAGTCTGAAAGGCAAAATGTGAGCTTTCAGTTCACTCAGGGAAAAAAAAAGATAAGTAGTCGATGGAGGAGTAGTGCTTGGCAGAAGTTATTGACACAGTAAGTGATTTTATAGTGGCATTTATAAGAGCTTAAAGTAAAAGGAAATAGCAAATAAGACGTAAACATTCAAATAAGAAATATTGATAACCTTTTAAGGTGAAACAGAGAGGATCAGATAATCTTCGAATGCACTCTAGAATAAAAGAAAAGTATGGATATCCCCTTATTTTTCTCTACATATCAATTTCAGTTATTTCAGACTTCACAATGTGTGAGCAGGAAGTGGTCACAATCGTAGCTAGCACATATTAAAAATTTAAAGTCCAACCACTGCTAAGATTATAAGTAAAATGCATAGAATTTTCTAAAATTTGACAGTAGACTGATTAGGTAAGAGAAAGGCAGCAAAACCTAGGTCACCATTGCATCATTTAGACTCTTACTCAGCACCTACTGTGTTCTTTGTGACCATTTGGTTTCAAAACCAAATCCTTTTTTTTTTTCAGTTGCCTCAATCAAACGAGACACCAGATACTGTAAGTTTTTGATGTCTGTTTTCATACTGATACAAAACATTTTTACTGTCATTTAAGATACTTAATTCAGCTGCGTAACTGCTGGTGTATGAACTACTTCTGAGCATTGAATTTTTTTTTCCTTACTGTAAGAGAAGCCATTTATTTACATCTTTAATGAGAAATTATAAGCTTAAAAAAGCCCAAACTACTCTTTGATTGCACAACTATGCCATAAAAAGAGGCCATAAAATGCACAAGCTTGGAGGTTATTAATAAGATGAAAGATTATTCTTTTATCGTGATAAAATTGATGCTTGTTTTGCTTAGGTGGCAAGTATTACAGGAAATCAGAGAATTCTTCATCCTTGGAGATTTTGTTATAAGCCGTTACCCAAACCTTCTTCTTTTGATGCATTTCTGATATCAGCATCTTCATCTACTGTGAGATATTTTCCCTGCATGCCCAGAGGAGAAAACACACAGTGTCTTTTTCAAATTTAAATGTCTCTTTGTTGATTGAAAATGGTCTTATTTTCTTCTGATCTATACTTTGTGCAAATCTGCTATGCATATACACATTCAGATAACTTCACATATATGAAGCTGTGAATGATCATCATGGATATTTTTTTCCACTTTGTGGTATTAAAGTTGAGGTTTTTAAATTGGAAAATAGGAAATATTTAAACAAAAGTTTTCTTGAGAGAACATATCAGATGCCATTTAAAAAAAATAAATCTTTTTTTTTGTAGGATATTTTAGGTAATGAACTGCAGAGAGCCGTAAATATAAGTACAAAGGTCCTGCACCGATAGAGATCAAGATTCTAGTTTAAAGTCTGTTACAGTAAGCATTAGCTGCACTGGAGAAAGAATTCCTCATTGTGCTGCGCCTTCACAGGCTTTGACTTCACCTATAAACACAGAGGAAGTTCTGAACACTTTTTTTTTCAGGATAAGAAACATCTGTTTCCTGTCCAGCTGTACTATGGACCTGGAGGTATCCAGCTGATATCATCTTAGCTCAGTTTCTGTGTTTGACCATCACTAGCAAGATCAGCTGCTGTAAAGCAGCACGTGGCCTTAGGTCAGAGTTCAAGTGGACAGATTAGAAGTTGCTTTGGTACTCTCATTTCTTGAAATATGTGACTGAAGAGAAAACAGATGACTTCGCTGCCATGTATGGGTGTGTATTTACAAATCATTACAAATCCACTCCAACACTGTGATGGTGCAGAAGTCCAGATGAAATGCATGCTTCTTTTATTCACCTGTTTTAAGAATCTGCAGAATGCAGAGGCAGAAAATAGAGTGAAAAATATTCTATTTATTCACTGGGTAAAGAAACTGTCAAAACTGTTGAAAAATTACTTAGCAGGGCAATCAAGAAAAGCTAACTTGGTTTGAAACAAAAATGTATTCTCATCAAAAGAAAAATGAAATGCAAAATTTTTTGTTTCTTTTTGATATCTTGTCTTTTTTCTTCTTCTATTTTTTTTTCCCTTGATGTAAACCAAAAGATGAAAAAAAATAAGTTCCAAAGCATGAAAATTCT